>PVJA010011328.1:0-55026 GCA_004027025.1 Myocastor coypus
AAAAAAATCCCAGGTCTTTGCTTATGGTTTTTGCTTATGCTTGATTTTATAAAATCAACTTGAGAACTTTTTAAGGAGTGACAGTGTTCTCTTCTCCAGTGACAAAAAGAGAAGTGAGACAACACAGGTTTGTTGGGCTGAGCATTCTGAGCCGTCCAGTCGGAGCTGTTCTATACAGCTAGTTAAAATTGAATGTATGCTTAGCGGCTCCAGTGCCAGGAGGACCACCACACACTAATGACAGAGAGCAGGAAGCCAGTGCACACAGTCCCAACAGCCGGAGCACGAGGCAGGTGTTAGGAGAATTTATATTCTGAGTGAGAGAGGTGAAAAGTAAGTAATTTTCTCTGTAAAGGACTCTGATGTTCTTGATTGTTCAGTGTTCAGTGTAAGTCGGTATAACACTGTACTCTGCTTGATTTTGAAAATCCTTCTTTGTTTATCCTTTAATTTTCTGCTGCTGCTGCTGTTCAGTAGGTCACATAGGAAAGTTTGCTGGGCAGAGGAGATTCTGGCGTAGCTGACCTGGACTCATAATCTTGATTAGGGAAATTTTCGTGATGGTAGTGTCATAGTCAGAATTACCTGGCTTGGTCCACCTTTGGTTATTTCTCCTCCTCTGACTGAATATTTAATCTCAGGAAGGCAGACTGGCTGACTGGCCTGCAGCCCACCTGTATTTCAGGGAAGTTTGGTTTTTAATGTGGGGGGCAAGTAAATACTCTTCTGTCCTCTTAACATTTTTTACTGTTAAAATGTTAAAATTTACTTGCATTTGTTTTAGTGCTGGGCAGTTTTAAAACTCCCTCGCCGAAGCTGAAGGAGGCTTTGCACGAAGAAGCTACAGCCTGTATAGAAAGAGGCGTCTCTGGTGTTCATCCTTTCTGAGTTTCGTAACCCTTATTTCTCTGTTCTGGTAATTGCTATGATTTGTCCTAAATTTTCTCAGAAAGATGAGCATATCTGTTGGAGTTTTCAAGGCATATCAAAGGTGATCCAGCCACATGAATAGATATAAAGACAAAATAATATTCATTTAGGGTGATTTATAAGTAAACACAGGGCAACCGTAGGTGCCAGGTGTTAATCTTCTCTTTGACCACTAGCTAAATGAGTCCAGATTTAGACGTGTGAACTTCTTGATTTGTATAGAACAAGACATCTGTATTTGGTTTATTAAAACCTGATGATGTCTCCAGAACTATATTTGTTCACAGATAGGCCTCTGGATAGCTGTATCTAAAAAGCAGGGATGTGGAGCTTCTGCTTCTCTTGTTACCTGACTCCCAGCTCTGTACAGGTGTGCAAGAATAAATTAACATGAGCTACCTCTGACGAGCCACTGCATACATTAACGACAGAGGTGAAGATGTGAAAGTGTGCTACCTGCCTCCTGTTAGCGCCTTCTTGGCCTAGCAGCGCTCGGCTTTTCCATCATCTCTATGCTTGGAAACTCAGAACTTTTCTAGAGAGAGCCTTTCAGTACATGCACCCGGCTTATCAGGCAGTACTGCCAAGGAGTGGTACTCACCGAGTGGAGACAGCGGCCCTTCTGGTGGGCTTGCCAACTGAATTAGCTGTCAGACAGAGTGTGTGAATCCTCTCCAAGGTCAGGAGCATTTTTCAAGGGGTCATCTGTTTCATTTTCTGTTTTTATTTTTTGTTTGTTTTGTTTTTTGATTTGTCCAGTGAAACTACAACTCTGCATTTTACAGTCCTTTTAGAAAGTGTAGTTGTTCGGGTTGTCTGACTTCTAACTGCTCAAGAAGAGGTTTTATTTATTTATTTATTTGTTCATTTATTTATTTATTTATTTTTGGCCTTCCCTCTTTCCGTTCTCTCTGATTTCACAATGGAGGTCTCAGATCAGTAGGCCTTTTGTACTTATCTTCATTACTTACCATCAAAGCAAACAAACAAAGCAAATCCCTCCTAAGTAATTGCCAGTTGTGCCTTCTTCAAGTAAAACTTTGGTAGAAAGATAAACTTTGGTGTCATTTGTGTCCCTGGGGTTCTTTTTATACACTGGGAGGTGAGCAGTGAGCAAAACGGCCTCCTTGTATCCTGAGCAGTGACTCCGTCAAGCCTGAAGTGAGCCTCCGATCTTCCTAATAACCTCCCGCTGGCCCAGCTGGATGCAAGACAAGCTCATTTAAGCCTCTGCTGACCTTTCACTCTGCCACTATGAGAACTGCACCCGTCACTGCCAGCATCTTCAAAACCGTGCACCAAACAGGCAGCAGAGCTCCACGACCAGTGAATCAAGCCATTTGTGGAATGCAGAGGATTTTTATAAATTTCTGTTGGTGGTCATTAATACTAAATCTCCTCTGGCCATACCCTTTGCACTGCCCAAATGTAATGCTACCAACTCGTCCTTATGATAAGCTTCTCTAGGAAGGAAGAGACTACTGTTCCCAGCAGCATTTTCTCAAATATTAGGGGACAGAAATACCAGGAAAGAAGGCCCACGCCAAGTAGACAGGCAGTGTTTTTCTTGATGGCACTACCTGAAAAAGGTGGTTTTCCTGATCTGCCATCTGTGGCTGGGCCCCCAGAACCAGTTGCGCCCTCCGGCAGACTTTCTGTGTGCCCTTCTTAGTTCCATTTGAGACCCTTGTTTGTTATAGGCAGTCTGGGCTTTTTGTTGTTGTTGTTGAAAGCGTTTTCCACCACAGAGCGGGAGGGAGGAGTGTTCACGCCCATGTGCCCTCTGGGTAAGTCCAGCCCCTGGTAGGTGAAGGCTTTCCCCAAGTCTTTTGCTGTAAATAATCGTTGACTGTTTACTAAGAGGAAGGGAACTTTCCTTTCTCTTGTTTAAATTTCATACTGCAGGTTGGGCCACGAAACATTTTCAGTGTTTTAAAGCCTACTTAGAAATAATTTAGTGTTTTGGCCCTAAGACTCCCACAAGCTTCAAATAAATGAATATGGCAGACTATGAAAGGAGTTCATACTTGCCAGAAAATCACAGTGTCATAAAAAGGGATTTGGCAACTTTGATTCGCAAGTGCCAAGATACGTGTGCACGCGAGAGCGAAGCGGGCAAGCTCAATCCAAGGAAGAAAGACGACTTGTAGAGAAAGGGCAGCTTTTCTTCAGTTGCTTCACATAAAACCACACTTCTGAAAAATACCTAGATTTTATGTTCTCATGCAAGCTGCTTGAATTAAAACTGGAGTTGTAATTTTTTGGTAAAAAGCTGTTTTGCCTGAAGTGTTGGTGATTTTAATTCTAGTAGTTTATGGAGTTTATTACTTCTTTTATTAACCAGGGGGAGGGGGGGAATGTTACCCACTTCCAGTTTAATTCTTTTTCTTGCTTGCTCTAATTTTTACTTTACCTTGGGAAAAAAAAGGCAAGTGATTAAACCGGAACATACATAAGTGCTTGAATGCATCTACCTGAATTATCAGCAGTCACTCAGAAATTATGCTAACGGTCTCATCTAAACATTCCCACATAATGTATATGTCTGTTTTCACATGAACACCCACATAAATAAGAATAACAAAGAACAGATCATCTTTAATGGCCAGAAGAGACATCTCCATCTTGGAAAATGATGTATGACTCTCTTATCACCTTGATGAAAAACCGGAAGATGTAAGCAAAATGAGACAGATATGGAGGGTAAGAGTGGCAGGCCTTCAGGAGGAAGCTGCCAGTCAGCGGGCCTGCCCAGCACAGCCGCTGTGGCCCTGCCACCTTTTCAGTCTGCTGTGTCACCCAGGGGGCACTGGGGGGTCAGTTCCCTCACTAGTAATTGTGTTTTACAGACTTCTAAAGCAATTGGTTCAGTCAGTCCCAATTCAATAAAAGTGGAGAGCAAGAGAGAGAGCACTTTTGTTCTATTTTTTACTTGAAATTATTTCATTCAGCAGTCCGTCTTTTTTATTACCAGGACTTGACATTAGCACTCCAAGCTATATTAGCATCCATTTCAGCTGTTCAGTAATGGTATTAAAAAAACACTTAACTTCAATGGTGAATGGTTGTATGACAGTACCATAAAAAATCCACATTAAAAAAAAACTTATGTATTTGTCCCAGCAAATTATTTTTCACTTGTTTAACCACTTCAGAGCTCTGTTCTCATGACAGGGACTCCTGAGCACCTTCCTTCCCCAGGAGCAGTCAGCAGTGGTGTTCTGTGGATTATGCAGTTGAGGAAAGAGGACCGGAAACCCACTGGTGCGAAAGTAGGTAAAGATGCTGTTTCCCCGTAGTTAGATTACCTTCCATTCATCAGCAGAGACGGAATTGGCAATCTCCGAGCACCCAAGGTGGAATTCTTGGATTCTCATGCATGACTGGGATTTGATTTTGAACCCAGCACTCTAAACTTGGGAGCAGAGCCTAACTACTTTGGCACCGTGTTGTGCTCATAAATGGCTACATTAGGTTCTAAATTTTGATTAAACATTCAGTAATTAATCAATGGTAGACACGAAGCAGTTGGCAAGGTCCAGAGCTGCAAAATGTTTAAGACATAAAACATTACGAAGTAATTAGAATAGGCTCCTTCAAGAGGAGGATTGCCTTCAATAAAGAGGTAAATGATAGCATCCTGCTTATTGTGGACGTAGGCAGCCAGAGCAATATGATAAACTGCTGGAGATACACATATCAGTAATCATCTACATTATTAGTCCCATTAATCATAATTCCAAAAATATGACAGCAGCAGCCAACTTTTTGACCAATTTCGCTTCTGCCTGTTGGCCATTATAACTTCACTAATAGGCTGCAGAGCTCCTGTGCGTGGCAGTTTGCATCGAGAACGGGAGGTTAATTATATTTGAGCTGCTGATTTCTTTTCTCCTTGGAAAAAGCTTAGCATTTTGACAATCCCAGGAGTTCACCCCTGTTAAACCAGTACAAGTACTTTATTGAAATTTTCTTTGTTGGTCAGGAGTGAGGAGATGCTTCAAATGAGATCGAAGCACCAGGCTGGGATAGCTGCTAATGCTTCTTGCTTCAAAGCAATCTTTGGGCAGTAAAATGAACTCTTGGATTCTTTAGATGGCTTTGCTCTCTCGAAAAAGTTCATCCAATAAAGAAGTTCCACACACTACAGCGAGGCACCGAAGAATTCCGCAGCATTAGTGTGAGTACAGACACATACATGTCTGACTGGAACATGAGGAGTAGTCAGTAACGCCAAGAGAAACACATGTCTCTTCAGTATAAAATCCTGGGCTTCCCACACGCCTGTGTAAATAAAAACGTAAATGGACTTCACAAAAATAATTCGAATGTTTGTAAAAATCAGAATGGTTGGTAGCATACAAGGGGACTGGCTGGCTGAAGTGTCAACCTTTCTGTTTCAGCGTTACTGAATTATGTTCATTTTTTGTTCAGGTATTTTTAGTAGTTTAATTTTCCACACAATACTAGATGATCCTGAGCTAAGTAGTATCAGTGGCTGTACAGAATTTTGTTTCTTCCTTGAGGCTCTCACACACGCATAAGGTCATCTTTTCAGAAGATCACGAACTAAACATTGCAATGATCTAAAACGCTCTGGGATGTCCCTTCTTAGGAAGCATTTCTCAGATGATCTTAGTAATTGACGTTCTGTGTTACACACACTAGGCAAGAAAGCTTACTTTTAAGATGGAAGATAAACTTGAATATGAAGAGAAAAACTCATTCCTATCATGTGGGAAATACATCTTCTGAACTCTATGCAAGTTACACTATAAAACAAAGAACAGGGAGCTGGGGACCTATCTCAGTGGCACAGTGCTTGCCAAGCAAGTACAGCATCCTGAGTTCTGTCACGAGTACCTAAAAATAAAACAAGGATGGCAAGGCATTACTTCCTCCAGAGTAGAGAAACTTGTGACTTGGATTTTTAAAAGCACCCTGAGAAGGTGCTGGGGCTCCTGGCTTTGTTTTTTCCTCCCAACAATAACAGTAAACCGAGCACCAAACGCTGTGGAAACGTGATCCTAGTCAGGACGTAGCGCCTCTCCTCTTGGAGCAACAGGTCCTATGGAAGGATCAGCGCCGCCGAGAAGCTGGGTGCGGCAGATGCTCCTCAGCAGTGAAGCGGCTAGGGAACAGGACCGGTGGCTGTCGGTGCCGTGCTGGCCCTGAGCAGCCAGCCTGTCCATTTTGCATCTACCACCCTGCTTCCCCAAAAGCCATCACGATGTTAACATTTTTATGCGTCCCACAGCAATGACAAATTGTTTTCTAACTGTAGCACCAGATTTAGTATGCGAAAGACATGTTTGCTTCTGCCAGCAAACCAATAATTCTCACTAACATCTTCAGAGTTACAACATTTATAAAGTTGCAAAGTGGAGTAAACAAACCATCTGTTTGGCTTTTCCATATATGTCATGCTTTCTTATTAGCATATTACGATTCATTTAGTAAACAAATTTGGTGATTGCATTCATGTCAAAGTGAGATCGGAAGCTTGAAGATGATTAACATTCTGGGGACAGGCACATTAATACATTGCTTCCTCTGCAAAGTTAAATGGCTTCTCAGGAGAATCGCCCCTTGTTGACAAGATGAGACTGTCAATTTTGTTTGCCTGCCACATTAGGGGCCGTGAGGGGATGGCAGGCTCTGAGAGAGAGGAGTCGTGTAGGCAGCATAATTCACTGTGAATTGAGAAAAGAAGTCTAATTCTGATAAATGGCCGACCCCAGTACATCCTACCAGTTATTACAACGGACGTGCCGTATCTGTGCAGTAAATTAGCTAAGCCCCTGAAGAGTTTGGTGGGATCTTATCTTCAAGCGAGTAATTTGAATGTAGAGGGAGCTGTCTGCGTGACCAGTGTCGATGATTTGTGTTATGTGGAAAGGGATTGAAGTGACTGGATTCCATACTTTTAATTTGAAGAAATTTGCTTAGCTTTGATTCCTTGCATTTTTTTTCCCTTACGTTTGTGCATTTGACAGTCGTCTGCTGGACCTATACCGAGTTCTCTTCCTTAGCGAGGGAGAGGTGTTCAGCCTTCTGGAGAGAATCTAAATAATAGCTTATTGATTGACTCCAGTTTTGCAGAAATGGGCAGTGTCAAAAATGTCATTTAATTCACACAGCACACTACCATTAATAAACAATAATGCAAAAAAAATCTTGAAGTATCGTAGTTACCCTTGTAGCAGTTCAGACGAGAACTAATGAGAGAGAGAGAGAGGCTTTAATTTTTCATTTCTGTGCATTTGAATGCTGGGCTCACCTTTCTGTGTGACAGAAAGGTTTATTACTGATTCAAGTAAATCAGGAGTATTACTGATTGTTCAGTCACATGATGTCCCTGTGCCTGGCATCTGCATGCACCAAGACCAGATACAAATTTATCCTTTCTGTCTCCTGCCCGTGTTATAACATATGCAGCTTATCTTCCATATTCAACTCCTTAAGTGAGGTTTCAGCTAACCACACATGGAAACTATTTAAAAAAAAAAAAAACGGTTTCCGTACTGAACACATATAGACTTCTTATTTCCTGGTCAAGATACTACACTATTTTCATATCCTTTATATTGTGTTAGGTGTAATAAGTAATCTGGAGGTGGTTGGAAGCATGCAGCAAAAGGCATGTGGGCTTTCTGTAAATGCTACGTCATTTTATTTAAGGGACTTGAGCATTTGTGGATTTTGGTCAGGAGGCTACAGTTGATCCCCGGACAGTACCAAGGGATGCACACTCATACCCAGACATCTGCTTTGTGTACAACACTGTGATCCTTCTGTACAATATTATTTGAAAACTCTAAATATGTATGTGCATTGCATGGCAAAGTCCAACAGGAAAATAAAGGCAGAAATTGATTCAGAGTGAAGCCTCAATTCCATTTTAATCAAGGCATTGTGATTAATTATCAAGTGTCTTCTTTCAATTCACCGAGTTTAGAATGGCCCAAAACCGATTAAGGCTTAGGAATTAGGTGTTGGACATTTCGTGTAATGTAGAGCTTGATTTGCTTCCTGTTCACTTTCGAACTCCAAGTCTGAGTTTCTAAGCCAGTCATGAAACCCTTTCTTTAAAGGCAGGTCTATGCAAGCATGAACATAACTCCTTCCTGTACACTAAAGCCAAATTTAAGAACTCAGAAACAAGCCAGACTTGGTGGTGCACACCCACAATCCCAGCATGTCAGGAGGCTGTGACAGGAGCATTGGAAGTTAAAGCTCAGCATGGGCCAATTGGTGGCTTAGTGACACCCTGTCTCAAAACAGAAAAATAGAGAATTGGGGTTGTAGTTCAGTGTCAAGGCTGTGGGTTCAATCCCAAGTATGAAGAGAAGGGCTCAAAGGAACTGTCTTTTAACTAAATTATTTTTGTCTTAATTTTTTTTTTCTTTTTTATGAAACATTGCTTTAGGTCCAACTGGGCATTTGGATAAGTGGGGAAGAGACATGAGCAAAGTCCTAACTCGGGACTAGAATTTAGGTTCCCTTTTTAAGAGGCATTTGTGTATTTATGTGACTGCATTTGATGAATTTCCTATTTTCTGTGAGAATAAGGTAAAGTTTTCATCAACCAGAAAAGGACTTGTGATGCAGAGCCTTTCCACTCAATATTTCAAATTAAAAAAAAAAAAAAGCGAGCTTGAGTTTTCTCCAATCTAAAATGTTAATACTTTTTACTTTTTATTGCTTCTTGCTTTTGTAATCTCAGTTTTCAGAGGCTTTTAGTAAATTCACAGGATGCAAAGAACACAGAGGTTCAGAGGAAGTATTTTAAGTCCTCGGTGGCCATCCTCAGAGGGCTCCACAGGCCCCGGTGCTGCAGCCCCTGCTGCCTCGTGGGCCTCGCTAGAACGTCAGGGGAGTTGGGACTACCCTTTGCTTTTCGCCATCATCTTTTCTTGCTTCTGTCTTGGATTTTTCTGTTCTTTCTTTTTGCACTGTGCTTTGGGAAGAAGCTTCTCTAAGACTCCTGTGTCTTACTACTAGAAGGCAAGTCATTGCACTTTCTCCCATGCACACATTAGCCTACATGATCTATAGGATGCACATAATTTAATGACAACCTGCGTTTAGTTTCTATTCTTGGAAATCGTCTTCTTGGAACTAAAGTGTGGATCGTTGTATTAATTAGTCCCTATGCTTGTATCTACAAACTCATCTCCTTCCATCCCAGTCTGGTCTTCAGCTTTGTTTGGCTTCTTTTCTTTCTGTAAGAGAACTTTGCCTCCATTCGTGAATATCATCTATCTCATCAGAGCTGGCAGAAACAACTTTCACATTGTTTACATTCTTGTAAACTATGAGTTCTAATTCAGATTAGATTTTTGTTCAGGATAATTTTCTGAAGAGAAATGTAGATGACTGAATTACTTTCTTTGTAGAAAAAAGTTATTGTTGGCATTTCCAAGTTGATGGTTTTATAGACTCCTGTTCCCACTTTCATCTCTCAGGCCTTCTACTTGGAGGAGCTTCTCTCTCCCTGGTGACCTTCAATAGGTGAGGCTTCTCTGTCTCTTTTGTTGTTTCATTTTTCCCTTTCTTTTCACCTCCTCAAATTTTGCTGACCCCAATACACTTGTAATATTCCTCAAATTGCTATGAACCCGAGGTCTGCATATCTCAAGGGACAATGCTTTATGACAATTAATGGTTTGAACTGAGTGATTGGAGAGTCCAACAATAGTCCTTTGTTAAAATTAAGCACTGCCTTCTGAACCTTCCCTGGACGCTGAACTGCAAGCTCTCCGAGGGCAGGGTCCAGCGGTCTCTGAAGTCCACGCCTCTTCTTTCTCTCTCACCTTTCTTCTCCAGCTCATTCATGCAACTTGAGTTGGTTGGAAATTCCCCAATCCCACCGTCATGAGAATGAACCAGCCGGCTTTCCACAACCCATGCTACCTAGCCTCACTTCAAGTGTTTTGCATATGGCATTTGGGAGGATTATTAAACAAAAATGAAATAGATTAAGAAATGAACATAAAGGAATCAATTCCCTTGAACTGTGGTTGCATAATGGAAATCGACTACCATGAATGAACTCGTGGACTGGAGTTATGAACAGCAGAGCTAATGCACTGCCGTGAGTTCATCTTTATTATTGCATTACACCTGAATCAATTGATAAAGTAGCTTTTTTTTTTAAATGAAGGATGGCACTTAATTGAATAAAAGTCAATGTAATTATATTAGCAGAGGCCAACAGTACTGCTGACAGCGGAAAAGGGACACACTGTTGAGCAGAGTGCCAGAGCTGGCCTACACATTTCTGCACATCGTTTGGTTGACAGATATTGAGGGCTGGTACATCATCTAATTAGATTACAGATTTTTACTGCTGTAAGTGAGAAATGAAGGGAAAAATGTCTCTTCCTGGTAACCTAGCAGTGGCAATGTGTACTGTCACAAGTTGTTTTAGGAATGAGTCCACCTGGGTGATCAGTGTGTCCTTCGGCCAGTGTTAATTTATTCCTCTTTATTTGGCATGTTGTAATGTGACTACTGTGCCTCTGGTGGCTGTTTTCTCAGCATTGAAACCAGAAAGTATAACTGCAGCTGTGTAAGCCACAGCATAGTGTGCTAGATTACAGTCATAGCAAAATTCATGTGAAATTAAGACAGGGCGGAGGGTGTTAAGCATGGTAAATAGAGGGATGGGATCTTGTGAGCCGAGTATAGTAGGCAGCTTGTTTTTATCAATAGAACAATAGTACACACACAAAATAACTGTTCCCACACTCTTGTTACAACCGCAGTGAAGATTATGCACATCATGGTAAAGATGTCACAGTAGGCATTTCACGTACTCCACTTGGCAACTTGCATTCGAGGTCGCCTCCCATGTGATGCCAGGGAAGCAGGGAATGATTGTGTCTGAGCAGGGGCCAGGGGTCAGCTTCCGTCCACCATTCCCATACCCTCGCACTGCATGTGTCTGCTTGGAATCCATTTATGGTGATGATACTGTGAATTTTGTTTATCTTAATTTGATGTATGATTTTTGGATTATGCAGCTGATCTGAAAATCATCAGGACAGCATATGAGATGATCCTTTATGACAGAAAATTATTTTGTGATCAAAACATTTTAAATCCCGATCTTATTGTTTGTTGTTTTAAACCAGATGTCTAGAATGTGAATTTGTTTTCTCTCTCTCTCTCTTTCTCTCTCTCTGTCTGTCTCTCACTCTTGCTTTCTTTTGTGATCGATTTAGCAAAAGATTAGAAAGCTGATCTTATCACAAGGTAAGCTCAGCCTTCCCAGGTGCAGCGTGGAGGGGACTGTGCCCTCTGCCCCTTTGCCCAAAGTGCTATCTATTGTCTTGTGTGGAAAGGTGGAGAAGTGTTTCCTACCTTTCCTGGCTCTGAAGCACATACCTCTCAACCATCTGGAGGAAATAGTAGCCGTGATTGTTATCAGATAGAGTGGCCAGTTTGGGTCTTCTGTACTTTTAAATTATAAATGTCTGCTGGACTTCATACTGACCATACTGACAGTCATCCTACTGTCACAATTACGATTCTAAGAAATAGAGCTTCTGGACCAATATTGAGAAGCTTTCTTTACCTATTGATGGGGTCTTCTGGGAAGGGTAGCACTCAATTTAGATACCTGTAAAAGATCTGAGCCTTCGCCGCTGGAGAGAGGTATATGCCCAAGAGCACTATAAAAGTGAATGGGGGATGTAAATACAAAGATAATATTTTCAAATAAATAATAACATCAGGCTTTGTAAGTCGTAATGTCCCTGTGGATGCTCTGGGACAAACTGTCTATTTTTTTTTTTTTAAACACAAGCAAAACATTCAGTGCACAAAGTAAAAGTTTTGCTTGTATAAGAAGTATAGTTTCCAGTTGTTAAAATAGAGGAATCATGTGCTACTGCCCTTGATCTTTTTGTGCTTATTGTATCATAATCCTTTTAGGTTTTTTTTTTTTTTCTTCTGTTTAATGTAATTTTTAAAGAGTGGATGGGTTGTATTTCTTTAAAAAAAAAAAAGATACCTTTGTTTTAAAGAATTTTAAAATATAATTATTTGAAGAAAACATTTCAACAATGAAATGTAGCAACTTCTCAAAAATACATTGTTGCTGCTGGATTCACCTGAGATCTCAGTTCCTCCAGAGAAATGGGCTAAGTTGTTCAAGAGTCTTAACTCTATGCTAAAGTACTAACAAACCAAAATTTTTCTTGAAAGTTGAAATATAGAAGAGTGGGGATGAATATTTTATTTTTTGAATAAATCTTAGGTTATGTAGACCATTTCCTTTTAGATATTTTTATATCTCAATGCAGTGTTTTGAGTATGAAAAAAAGCAGTTGTTTTGAGATAAATCCAGGCTTGCTGTTCAGGCAAGGACAACTCTGTTCCTTTATTCTGTTCACTGTACATATCCTAAAATTTCTTCCTCAGGCCCTCGGAGGCCAGCACTGCTATATAGTAACAATAACAGGAAAACTGAGAAAAGGGTGCGTGCGTTTGCCTTTACCCTAATACTGAATGTTTTACTCTTTTAAGTTAGTTAAAGGGTCCTTCCCTCCATCTTGATGAGGTAGCAAGACGCTTGCTTTTTTAATGGTGTAAAATGAATGTGGTTATTTGGTGCCTGGTGAAAGCCGAATCCATTTTAAAATGCTCTCCCTTTTCTCACCCCGCCCACTCCCTACACACCCGCCCCCTTCCCCCTTGTTTTCCTAGACACAGTGCCAACATAAATCTGCATCGTAAACTGTTGACCAAAGAACTCGATGACATGGGCCTGGACTCATCGCAGCCCTCCCTTAGCAAGGACCTCCGGGATGAATTTTTGGTGAAGATCTATGGTGCCCAGCACCCTCTGGGGCTCGACGTCAGGGAAGATGCGTCCTCTCCCGCAGGGACTGAAGACTCCCACCTGAACGGGTACGGGCGCGGCGTGGCGGAGGACTACATGGTCCTCGACTTGAGCACCACGTCCAGCCTGCAGTCCAGCAGCAGCATCCACTCCTCCAGAGAGTCCGACGCAGGCAGCGACGAGGGCATTCTTCTGGACGACCTTGATGGGGCTAGTGACAGTGGGGAGTCGGTGCACAAGGCCGAGGCGGCGGCGCTCCCCGGCGGCCTGGGCGCCGAGGTGTCGGGGGCGCTCATGTTCGGCAGCCTGTCTGGCAGCAACGGCGGCATCATGTGCAACATCTGTCACAAAATGTACAGCAACAAGGGGACCCTGCGGGTGCACTACAAGACCGTGCACCTGCGCGAGATGCATAAGTGCAAGGTCCCCGGCTGCAACATGATGTTCTCCTCGGTGCGGAGCCGCAATCGGCACAGCCAGAACCCTAACCTCCACAAAAACATTCCCTTCACTTCCCTAGATTAGTCCCAGGACGGACACTCCGAATGCCAGCCCTCACCAGATGGCCTACGTGTTTGAACTGCCGTTGTCAGTGTGCGCTCACGTGTATGTCAGCAGGTGTGCACATGTGTGTAGGTATGTACACCTCCATCTACACACACGTGCACAAATATTTTCTTTAGGTAAAAAAGATAAAACACTAGGTGCTTTTGAATTTTTTCTTTTTCCTTTATAGTTTTGGGAAAGCGGTGGAATCTTTACTTTGGGGGTGAAAAATAGTACCCCTTTAAACATACACAGGTCACATGTGCATCTAGCCCCAATTTTGATAGAATAATTCATAGTCTCCTCCAAGGAGGCGATTTGTTGTACCCATGACTGTTGCCTGCAAAAAATAAAAGGGAGAAAAGAAAAAAGAGACAGAGGAACTTCGCAGAGTTGTCTTTTGTGAACTTCAAGGTCTTGAGAGAATCTTAAGTAAGCATGGCAGATTCACCTGTAAATATTTAGCCTTGAGAGGCTGGTGATGTAAAAACAGTTGTATTGACGGTTGTTTAACTCTTTTGTTTAATTTTTACAGTTACATCCAGCTGTTAGATATGCAGGAAAAAAAATAGTTTGCTGGCTAGCTCTGTTCATTTATGTTAGCATTAATGCACATTTTTTTTAAAAGCAAAGAAAACATGGTCTTGTTTTACTACCTGTTAGATATAGTGATAAAGAGGTGCTGGCATGCTTTACAGCACAGATCTGATTTTTTAAAATGTCCTGTACTAGTACATAAACCCAGTCATGCACTTTTTTTCCTACACTACAAGGGGATGTGTAATATCCATGCTTCTTTTTTATCCTTAAACTGTTGCCATATTTCAGTAAGTGTCTTTAAAAAAAAAAATCCACTTGTATAAAAATGGTCTGGTTAGTATAGGGCATGAATGCCAAACAAAAGTATTAGTGTTAACACAAAACTGCCAACTTTGCACAAGTTTCCAGAAAAGAAAATACAATTAGTCACTCAACATAACCACAGGCCAATTTGTCGGCCACCAGAAAACCGCTTAAAAAAAAAAAAAAAAAAAAAAAAAAAACTCGGTGAGTCTTTCCAGTGCTGAGTGTTATTAGAATCAACACTGCATCCTTGTTGCTTATATGCTAAGTTACATAAAAGGAAAACAAAATTGTGTGGTGTGAAACAGCCAGGGCATTTCTTCTTTAGAGTCAGGATAACATTTCAGGATACAAAAGCCCGAATGACTCACTATGGATGAAAGCTGAATACAGTAAGAAAGTTGAGCGCTCATTCCCAAGGCCCAGACCATTGAAAAGAAAGGAAAAGTCTGAATCAGGTTGCTCTGTTGTATGGCTGTCTCATTTGCCACAAATTCTGCCGTAGTGCGGCAATTCAGTCCTGTTTGGTAGACAAAACCCAAAGCCGCTTCCCAGCCGAGGTACTCCAGAGCGCTGAACACCCGTGCGAAACTTGAACTGAGCAGCGCTGCTGCCCAGCGGAGGGGCGGGGGACTCCAGGTAGGAGCGGAGGCGCAGTGTTTGGCGTTTCCCCACATGAATTTGTCAGAGAGCAATGAAAGCAAGCCTGACACCAAGCAACTGAGAGCGAGAAGGCGGGGGAGACTGCTCCAAACCTTTTTTGTTTTATTTTGTTTTGTTTCCGATGTTTACACATGCTGCCTGAGGTGGTTGGCCGCAGCGGCAGCCTCAGCTACCACAACATACTGACTAAAGGATGATATTTACTCAATTCCAGTCTGCAGCCAAAACCATTAGGGTGTGCAGTGCAGACTGTTTTGTTGTCTTTGTTTTTTTTTTTTTTTCTTAAGTAGAGGGAGGGGAAAGATAAACAAGGACTGTTTTGTCAACCAGTACACAGTATAAAGAGAATGTATTTGTTTTCTGCATCTAATGGCCTCAAACATTTCTCCCAGGAGTCTAAAAGTTAGAGATACCCCTTTGTTGAAAGCTTTTGTGTCATTCCCATATTCCATGTTTTGTAATAATTTTCTTTTTGTGTTCATATCAGCATTCAATTCCGTTAAATTTGCCAAAGGAAACTGTTAAACTGTTTCTGTTATTATTCCTATAGGATATATTGTACCTCACAGTATTTATTGTTTCCAAGAGCATCATTTGTTGAGGATTCAGTATTTTTTATTTGTGAAAAACTCAGAAACACTAGATTCTTAAAAGATAAGCTCTTCTTAAAGATACCTTTATATAGATGAGCTTTATCTTCTCGGGCTCCTTCTGAGGATACTGTGGGGTTCTATGGAGTTTCTTTGGTTTTTTATTTGTTCTACAGTGAGGGAAGAACAAAAGTATTCGCACTACAGAAGAAACTATCAAACGCTATGTCTGATAAATGACATGTTTACGGTAAAAGCTGAGGAATTAGTAATAACGGTTCTGTTTTCTTGTACCTTTGAATTTCCCCAAAGTCTTAATTGCTTCATTTTGGTATTGTGTTAAATTGAATAGACAGAGATGTTTTCCTTTGTTTTATACCATATAAGACTCTGTACAGTATGTTTGTGAGACTGAACTAGAATAATGAACCTTTGTTTGCAAACATCTTGGTCCTTTTAGCCTTCTCTGTGTTGCGCTGCTGCTGTTACCAAATGGTCAGATTCCAGAAGGATAGAAAAGCATTTTAAGTGTGCCAACAAGAGATTATGGAGACTCTGGATTTCAGAGAGTATTAACTGAGCTATATCTAATATCATGGCTGTTGGTACACATTTTTATTTTAGCAAATTTAAAACTTACTCTGAGATCTAGAACTCATTTGTGCAAAGTCATTGTTATATCTGTATAATATCAGATAGAAGGTCAGGTAGCCCTCATGTGAGACTTGCATACCTACCAGGAGGTCACATTAGCAGATGACCAAGTTTAGAATCAGTGTTGTCACTTGTCACAAACCAGGAGAATGGTAGTGCCCAGTTAGGGAAAAAGAAAGAGATAAGATTCTAACAGCAGAGTTGCCCTTGGATGCACATGTGAATGTGTTCACCTCTGTGTGTGTGTGTATGTGTGTGTGTAAGAGAGAGACAGAGAGAGAGGTAAACACTGAATAGCTGGCACTTTCAGATTCTGCTATTCGTTCCTAGTTTGTACCTCAAGTCCCAAGATGCTATAGAGCTCTTCTCAACAATGGCACTTCCCATTATAAAGCCAGTTTCCATGTAAGAGGGATGGGGCGCCAGTGGGCGGGATGTAGTGCACCCCATATAAACCCACACAGGGTGCAGCTCTTCTGGTCCCAGGGCATTGCTGCTGCCTGGCTGTGCCTGGGCCATGTTGTGGCCTCACTGTGGTCCTTAAGACCGTGGTCTTGTGGCCTCCTGCAAGGACAGAGGGGTCCGCACCTTCAGCCTGAGTGCTGGCTTTGGCCTTTCCCTTCTGTTCGCTTTTGCATAGGAGTCTCCTATCCTTAAGCAGTTTCTCTCTAGCTGCATTTATTTTATGCTGATTGAAAATTAATAAGGATGTAGATTTTCACTCGAGCGGTTTCTTCCTGTTTAATGATAGGCAGTTTTATCTAGGTACGAAGCCAGGCAGTGTCGTTGTCTGTATTCTCTAACTGATGGAGAAACCTCTTGTTTTTATCATTTTGAGTGGTTTCTGTAAATACCTCAAAGGCTAAGTCCACTTATGGAAGCACCTACATGGAAGAAAAGATACTAAGTACTATGGCGTTTAGAAATGTACAAAGCTGGACCTTCCTAGCCTGGCTGGTAATGATGTTTAACTTAATTAACCCAGCGTATCTCATTGTGAGTCCCAGCTGCAGCCGCCCCATTCAGCCTGATTTTTCTTTTTAAGTCTAAAATGTGTGCAGTGTTTTCCTTCTCAACGTGACCGACGTGTTTTGCAAAGCATGCTCCTCACAGCAGTTTTACTCTCTGTACTGTGCTTCAGTTACTGGTTTGCAACCCCTTCCCGTGAGAGGAGGAGCGCATGACCTGCTCAGCAGCCCCAGTGACCCGGATGCGGCCTTTTCTGACACCATCGGGAGTGGGCAGCTCCTGCAGCATTGTGCTCATTTACTCAGGATGTGCTAGGTTCCCACCGAATACAGTGCCTGGCGCGCAGCCTAGATGTGGGCCACGTAAAAGAGAACGGAGGCCTTTGACGGTTAAAGCAAAGATGCTAACAGCTCTCAGTAGGCCATGCCGCAAACTGGCAGCGTGGCCGGCGCAGTCCTGATTGCATCTCTGGCTACTGGTGCTGAGAGAACAGTGCAAAGACGTGCAGCCTCTGCTGCTGTGAAGAGCAGAGAGCATCTGGCAAGGACGCTTCCATCCTGTGGAAACGCTTTTGAAGCTTCTTTCTAAAATTATGCCAGACAAATTTTATTTACAAAAAAGCACCTCACCCCCGAACATTTAAGTGGTGGGGAGTTGCTTCCCCCCTCCCCCGTTCATTGTTTTTTAACAGGAGGGTAATGAAAGGCAGGGACAAGAAAGGCCTCAGAGATCACTAAATGTCCAGCGGAGGGGCGAGGGAGACACTAAGTGGAGGGCGGGGTGCCGCTGTGGCGCTGGGCAGAGGTACGGTGCAGCTCTGCCTGGCAGTGGGCCACCGTGTGCAGATCCTGTGGCCCCCAGAACTCCCTGTGGCCCCCAGAACTCCCAAGGGGAGCCGCTGGGCGAAGGTGGGGCGGGGGTGCGGGGGAACAGCCACCACCGCGCAGAGGAGCGGGCAGGGGCACTGGCAGGGGCAGCTGGGCTGGGGCTTCACTTTCCTAGGCTTTGGAGTGGAAGGTGACGCTAGGGAGCAGAAAGGTACGGAGAGTGCGCGGAGCCCCGGGGAAGCTCAGTGGCCCTGGCTCACCCCAGCCGGAGCAGAGCGGTGTGCAAGCGACGCCTGTGTGGCCAGCCCCTGGCTTCTGCTTGCCACCGCGGCAGCAGGCCACGCTAAGCTTGTGCAAGGTGTGGCCACGACTCGAGCACCCCCACACGCTGTAGAAACAGAGGTAATTTTTCCTCAAGTAAAAGCCGTCTGCGTGCTGCTGAGAGCACACCTCGTACTTCCACGCTCTCTTCTACGGTTCCTAAGACTGGTGCCGTGCACCCTAATGGCCTCGGTCAGAGCGATCTGAACATCCAGCTGTCGAACTGACCGCTGAGTCACTGCCGTGGCTTTTAACCAGACACCCATCCTACCTTGTGTCCTTCTGCCATCCTTCCCACATCTTGCATAAAGCGGTTTTTTATAGTCATTTTGCAAAAAGCTAGATGGCAGCTACTAGCTTCTGGGCATTTATTGAGGAATTCAAATGCCTAAGAACAGAGGGTTTAAAAAAAGAGCACTTTTACAAGCACTCTGAATTAACTCAGCGTTATTGTTCATTATAATGCTATATATTTTTGAAGCAACATGCTATAGTTATCATAAAACTATCTCTATTCTCCTCTAAAGTGTTGTTGTAAATTCATTTGACCTTTAGTGCAGGAAGAAAGAATCCTGTGTAGGGAATCAGGCCAAGGCAGCGCACGTGGCCCAGAGTGGCCACGGCAGAAGAGGGAGGGGCAAGGCCGGCTGAGCAGCCGGGAGCCTCCGCTCAGTCCCACCTCATATCTTTCTAATAACTTACTTGTCACTTTATTACCTTCCAGCAATGTGAACGCTGCTGACAAGACTGTCACACTAACAGCAGACAACACCTTCTGCCGCAGCCCCAGCTCTCTTGGCCACTTATTGCCCTGGCCCTGAAGGGACACAAACTAATAGTGTGCTTTCCAGCTCAGCATTGGCCATCAAATATAAAAGGATGCGTAATTGCCTGTGTATCCCTTGTGAAGGGGAAACGGGGCACAGGGCTGGGCCTCCCCGCCGGTCCCGGTGTGTGTGCGCACATCCACAGCGCCTCTCTCTCGCCCTCTCCCTTCTTTTCTCCCTCTCTCCCTCCCTCCCCTCCCCCCTTCTCCTACCTTCTCCTCTCTCCTCCTTTTCATTCTCCCAGCACAGAAATGCAGCTGTGCACCTGCCACAGGTTGGGCAGCCCCCGGCCGCCCTGAAGGCCCTCTCCAGCTGCTAAGTGAGCACTAACAAGGACCTTCTTACATCAAGGGTCAGTGGAGAGGTGCTCGAGGTGACAGCACCCTACTTATTTGGAAGCTGAACTACTGCAATTAATGCCCATCTATTTTGGGAGTGCTGGGTGTGGCCTTGCAATTAGAGAATACATTTTCCTGCCAGTCAGTAGCCATAGTAAGATTAGATTGTTCCATATTCTGTAAGGAAAGGATGAAAATAATTTTTTTCCCTCCAAAAACTGCATGTGTTGCAAACAAACTGGCAAACAAAAAAATGTTTTGGGATTTTTAAATCTTTGCCATTAAGCTTACTCTAATGATCACAGGCATCTTCCGATAGAAACTGAATCCATACTGTAATGTGAGACTTGGAGTATCAAGCTGTACTGACACAGAAAGTGCCAGGCTGTTAGCTGTCTTTGTTAACCCAAGGGCTACACTAATTTTAAAGGGTGAACTCCGCTTGGAAGAAATGGGATAAGACCCACACAGTGGGAGGGAATTCTACAAAACTGAATGATGGGCCCTAGGTGCAGAGGAGGCCTGGGCAAAAGCACATCCTAGAATATCCTAAGAGAAACAGTGGGTCCATATTGCCTGCTGCTTTCTGTGGAATGAACTACGTGGCTGAAAGAGTGGTCAGGCGTGGAGGGACCCCCCCCAGGCGAGGCCGAGTGAGCATGCTACTCCTGGAGGCGCCCATGCGTCCCGCAGGCCCTCCTGGCCACAAGTTTCACAGGAGTCAGCGAACACCCCTGTTGCGGAGATTCACATTTCAGATAGGAATCAACCAAACAAGACCCGCGCAGGTGTCACCTGTGCCGGTGACGTCTACAAGGACAGAAAAGCAGCAGCACTGGGCCTAGCAGACCTCGCTGTGCCCAGAGGCCAACCTGCAGCCTGGGGCAGAGCCCCTTGGCGTGGGCCTGGGAGCAGAGGAAAGGCAGCCGGGCGGCTGGACGCTCTTCACTTTTCCATTATTGAATGTGGACTCCTAATTAAAAACTCAGCTGCCAAAATTGCACAAATTCTGCTAGCCGATATTCGCTTTCTCCCTTTCATTAACAGAAAAGCTTAAAGACATCGTTAATATTTTCTCAACTTTTATTTAACTTGCTTTCAAAGAATCTTCGAAGGGAAGGAAGGGCAGAAAAGGGTATTTTTTAAAAAGTGGAGAAGTGTAGATAATATGAAAGTATATTTCTTAAAGATGGAGGGTCTAAGTGCTACGCTAGGGTTTTATAAGGCTTCCCGTTGCCAAACGTGGTGCGGACACCGTGCGCAGCTAAGGTGGCAAATCGATCAGCTATTAACTGGCTCTGCCCGTGTCTTCCGTCATGGCGTGCAGACTGAGACATGACTGAGGAGGTCCTGGGGGTGTGAAGGAGCTCTAGTCATCTGGCCTAGAAATGCGGGAGGAGAAGGCTTCAGCTCTCCTACTGGTCCCCTGGCAAGGTGAAGTGCCCTGCGCCTTGTCCGTGGGCCCACCGCCTGCCGCTTCCATGGGAGCTGACGCAGCTCCTGCCCACCCTGCGTCATGCTGCCTCGGGAGAATTGCTGACTAAGGAGGTCCGATGCTCTTGACCTCCCAGACAACGGGCTGAGTGGACAGGCCCACTTGGGATGCGTCAACCAAGGCTGATGGTTTCTTATGTTTAACCTAGGACTCAATTCGGAGCGTTTCGCATGACTTTGTGCGGAGTAGTCCGTTGCTCTTATTGCCTACCTTAAGGTCCCCTGGCTTGTCCAGCGTCTGTCTCCCTGCTGTCTCATGCTCTTCTGCTATCACCCAGTCCCCTCCAAAACGGTAAGCGAGTAAACAAATCCTTACTAAAGGAAGAAGGAGGAGCAATCCCTCTCTCCCTCTTCCAACCTTCTTTCAGTTGCTTGGGAAAGGTGTGTTCTGCTCTGTCCCGGGTTTACGTAACGTGAGTGAGGTGTTTTAGGATTACATAGTAATCTGACATGGCTAAGATCCCTACTCCGTGGTGTGCTTGCTTTCCTGCGCAAACTTTGGTTCTCAGGTCTGCAGAGAATCTCAGAGCAGGCAAACTTGCTGTGCGTATGTGGAGGGCACTGGCACGGGCACAAGAAAGGTTGAGCAATGGGGAGAAGACATCGGCCAAGGCGCCCTGGGCATTGAGTACACGGCCCACAGGACAGAGGAGGGTCCCCAGGCCTGGGGGTGGGGGGAGCCCTGGGGCAGCTTCCACTACGGCGCTTCTCTTCTCTGAAACCCCTGCTTTTCCTGCCCCTCGGGATGGGAGGGCGGCCGCCTGTGGCTCCGGACCAGGTCTGTGTTCTCTCCTGCTGAGCCCAGAATTGCCCTGCGAGCCATGTCAGGAGGCCCCGTGTAGTTGGGAGGGCGCGCGCCCCCACCCCTCCCCTCATGTGTCGCCTGTAGCAAGGTGCTTGACTCCACCCACACACTGCGCAGTGAAAATGGCCGTGGGGAATCCAAGTATCTAGAGGCTACCCGGATGTCTTCTCCCTCAGAACTTGAGGGGTCAGGCTCTCTGTGCTTGTATTCAGCATCACCCAGGCCCTCCCACTCAGCCTGCAGCAGAAGCCAAGTCTGCAGCACCCGAAAAGCGCCTGCGCCGAGGGCCAGGGACAGCTTGCATCGCCCTGCCCTTCATCGACGCTGTGTGTGCTTTAAGCAAGGTCTTTGTTTTCGTTTTGTTTTGTTGTGCTTTTTGATCTGTCTTTATTAGTAGTCTAAAGTAATTAAATCTTTTGTTTGCTACCACCTTGGCTGTATTTTCTGTACTATAACTGTCTACAGTATGTCTTTTGCATAAAATGCATAAGGGTTTGGGATGCAAATGGAATTTTATTCATATTTTGTCCAAATACCTCTTGTAATTTGTATCAAAATTCTTGTACAATTTTTATATTAAAGATTTATCAGTCACTGATCTCTTCTTACCTTCTTGATTTGAACAAATCTGACAACTTCCAGCAGATCTTTACCAGAAAATACTTGGGCATGCAGTAGAGGTGCAGGCAGTGGCTAACCTGGTTGTCGCCTGTTGACACGGACTCCTGGATTACTGCGAGGGTTTTGTAGGAGGTGCGGCTCATTTCTGCTGTAGGGTGAAGCTGAGTTAGTCCCAGAGCTCTAAGCCAGGCTCAAGGGTGCTGGGCAAATACGGGCACACAGAAACTCTCGCTTTGGGGTAGACTTTTCTGTGTCTTTCCAGAATGCCTTTCCTGAAAGCTCACGCTCTTCTGAGAAAGAAAACTGAAGGAAGTTGGGAGACGCGGTGCAGCAGCTCCCAGCAAGGACTCAGTACTGCCCTGCCACCCAGGCCTTTCAGACCCGTGGCTGGCACCCGCCCGCACCACACCCTGACACCTCTTCAGATTAAACACTGGTCCTTCTGTGGCTACTCTCCTAACAATGGTTCTCCTGCAGGCTGTGCTTAGCGTGACTGAGAAATAAAGTGAGCCTACGGAAAGATGTTATATTGGGTGGCAATTCCCCTGAGACCTTTGTAGGGACCAGAGGAAGAAGCATGTAAGAAGTCCATGGCTCAGCAATGCTTAGTGTCCCCCGCCCTCAAACCTGCCCTGGTTAGACCCAAAGGCTGATGACACCAAGTCGCCCTCGAGTCTCCTGCCACTTCAGGGTTTTTGCTTCGTCCCCAAAGCCAAAATGCCCCAGACCTGGGCTCGTTCCCGCCGCATGTCCTGTTTCCCTCAGCCTGTACTCCGCACTATCAACTCCGGGCTCTGGTGGCCACTGGCACCTGCCTCTGGACAGGACTCTACCCCGCCAGCCCAGCAAGGAGCTACGGGCTGCAGATCCCTGCCTGGGGACACCTGCCAGGGCAACGGGGTGCTGGCTGCCAAGCATTGACGGGGTCCCTGCTTGGTCACAGCAAGGTTATAAGGCAGGGGCAAGGCCAGGGCGGCATGAGAGTGTTCAGTATGGCAGATGTGTTAACGTGCTTCTGCAGAGAATCCCAGTGTAATGATCCTTTCATCTGTCACCTCATCTCCGTAACCGTCGTGAATTCTCCCTCAAACAGCGCCTTCTTAAAAAGAACAGGTGTGTTCAGTGTTATGACAGAAACCCTCCTGCTTGGTGCAGAAGAACCCATGGAAACAGCTCTTGGCCTAAAGCTAATCAAAACTGGCTGGGCTCTGGCCAGCTGGTCCCCCGAGCCCTGGACGGCTTGCTGCCTGCTCGCTCGCTCTGTGTCAACTGACAATATGACAGTAGATTAAGTGCTACTAATTTAATAAAGCCGCTCTGAGGATAAAGCTGATCTATCAGAGAGGATGAGAGGATCACAGTGGTAGGGGCTCTAGGAGGGCAGCTGGGAATATTGAATTGCCTGGAGTAATACTGGGGGGATATCTATTGATTCTCAGGCAGGCATAGTTCTTTTTAGTCACCTGACTCATGGACACCCAATCATTATCCATATTTATCAGCAATGTGTAGTGAACAGAGGTATTGATTAGGAGGGGGCAGCCAAAGAGATTTCCCAACAGCGCAACTTCACACTGACGGCTCCCCCAGGGGAGTGCAGGCCATGCAACCTGGGCTCTGGTTCCTCCGCTGATCTGACTTGTGTGGGAGAGCAGGATCGGGAGCAGCCTGACACAGGGGCGAGCCCATGGCCGTGCTCTGGAAACTTCCTTGCAAAGCAAGGAAGGAAACCAGCAGAGCACTTCGCGGCAGGTCTGCAGCCAGGCCGAAGTTTCCTGTCTCTGCTCACGCTGGCCCTTCTACCTCACCTTTGATCACCTCCGCCATGTCACTTTGACCTAAGCTGGGACACCCCGGTCAGTGCTCAGAGCCATTGGGCATGTGAAGCCATCCCTCCCCTAAAGATCAACCTATGGCCTCAGGAAATGACCATGCTGGGCTAATGGCCCGAGGCAGCATGGTAGGAGCGCAGTGCACCCTGATTTCAGCATGCCGACCCCAGCCCTAGTTGTGCCAGCTGTTGGCATCAAGCTTCCCAAGCACTTGGCCTCATGGCAGGAATCCTCGTTGAGCTGTTGCCTGCAGAAGGCATTTGGTTGGACATCTAGCGCGTGTCCCAAGCCTGTGCTGCGTGCCCCAGTCACAGGGAGCTTTGTGGCTCCACTCCCCGGAGCACTCGCCCTTCCAGAGAACCAGGGGCAACCCAAACGCCACAAGCACTAGAGGCCAGGTGCTGCCTGATGGTGGCATGCCACTTTAGGTGCAGATGTGTAACTAGAAACCATGGAACCCCAAGGAGAAAAAAAATAAAGCATTAACACAAGGGCAGCTGTAAAAATTAAGCTCAAGTGCATCATTAGAAACCAGAATTTCATAGAGAAAAGCTGGCTGTCATCCCTGGAGCTACCGGCAGCATTTGGCTTCTGTATTAGCCAGTGCTGGGGGAGCTTCAATCCACCCCTCTGCCACTGAGGCAGGGGCAGGCCTCTCTCCTTCTGGCCCTCCTAGCTGAAGCCTGGGGTCCCTGGCATTCCGCTCCGCTTGCCACTGACCACCCTGCCCCCCGGGCCGCTGTCTTCCTACCGTGGTCAGCAACACCTCCGTCTTCAGCGCAGTCTCCCGCTCCTCCTCAGGGGGTCCCGACCCCCCTTCAGCCTTGCCCTTGCAAGCTCCATTGTCGTTTCCACTTCAAGTCTTGTTTTCTTGACTGATCCCATTATTTTATATGAAAATAGTGCAATATATTTTGCTCCCTTGATTTCTTCCCCAAATAAGAATATATAGGGAAAATATACATCAAGGAGTCCAGAGTCTGTACAAGGTGTAGCTACTTCAGATTTTCATAATGCTTCAATAAATGGTGATAAGCAATTGAATTCTGAGGTCATCAGGTTTGGGGACATGTGCTATATAAGGTGATTTAAAATTATTAGGGCACTTTCAGGTTTTTAGAGAGATTCATTTTTACAAATATAAATGCTATTAACAATTCAAAGCACTCTCATAATTTCCCATCTTTGTTCTTGCCTACAACCTCCATTTCAATTTTTCTTATTTTTTTAAGTGGAGAATTTCCTTCCCAACTTTCACAAAGTCATTTGCAGGCTAAAAACAAGATACTTATTAGATTATTTTCAGATGTCACATCAACTGGCCTTCAGCAGAAAGTAATCCTGCAGGATGTTATGCTTTTATCCTTTCTGGTCTTTCAAAAACCACAAACCTGTGTGCTTGAAAATATGACTTTTTCCAGAGCCCTCAGCCGCACCCCAGAGCTGGAAGTGAGGATGGTGTCAGGCTCAGGGCTGGGAACGCCCTTGACAGACACAGCCAAGCTCACTTCTTATGTGTCTGCTGTTAGCACAAGGGTAGAGGAAAAGCCAGCGCACCTGGCATTATGTTCTAAACATCTTCAAGACTGGATATTCAGCCTGCACGCAGGTTGTGGTGCATAGTAGGCACTCGATTCTGATTAACAGGACAAGCGAGTGCATGAAGGGAGGGGTCATGACGGTGGGTGGAGCCTTCCTGAAACACCAAGGGCCATGCCAGGTGAGGATAAAATGGGCCAAGCATGGGTGACCAACCTCTGCCCTGCAGGTGGCCATCTAACTAGATGAACTGCATCCAGCGGTCACATCTGGGCTCTGCAAAGCCAATGGCTGCAGGAGGCTCTGGAGGAAGAGGACCAGAAGGCAGTGGATTCAGTATGCCCCTTCCTCTCCACTGACCTCACCTGACTGAAACCTGGATCCCATCAGGGCTGCAGGGCGTGAACAGAGACGTCTTCAGAAGCCCATGCAACTGCAATATGTGAGGAGAATGGGTGAAATTCCCTGTCTTCCTGGAGACTATAGCTACCTAAGCAATCCTGAGGGAAAATAGCAGCAATGGGAACCTGCAGGGGCCAAAACTCTACAAGAAATAAACTGTTTTCCCCACTGAGGGACTATTATATCAATTAGCAAAAGAAACATTTGTTTCTATATTTATTCCCCTATGACCTGGGCCTGGAGGAGCGCACCTCAGCCACAAGAAGTGTGAGATGGCCAATTTGGGGGGCAGGATACTGAAACAAGCCCAGGAACGTTCATGATGAGGAAAGCCTCGGGAAAGCAACCCCTGAAAGCTGTGAATTCTCGGCTCACCCTGAGGTGCCACTGCATGACGCTGACCGTATGCAGGGTAGATGTGGGGAAGAAGCACTCCATGAGGTAGAGCCACTGGCCAGGACGAAGGCTGACTACCGGGGTACACGCATGCCGGGCAGCTTCGATTAGTACTACCATGGCTTTGAAAACTGATGTGACGCTGGGCCCATTTTTAAGTGTACAGTTTCATAAATATAGTCACACTGTTACATAAGCATCGCCCCCATCTTTTTCAAACTTTTTCATCTTTCCAGTGAAAGTATACATTAAACAATCACTTCCCACTCCTCTGTCCGCCAGTCTCCTGTCTAAGTGCCCCGTGAGTAGGACTCTGCAGTACTCACTCTCTGGTGCCCGGCCTGACTTTGCATGATGGCTTTGCTGGTGCCTGTGTCATCAACATTTCTGTCTTTTCAAAAGCTGCATGATATACCATCATGCGCATAGAACAGATGTTGTCTACCCGTCTCACCACCCATTGGTGCTGGACATTTGGGGTGCTCCCAACAGTAAGCATGCTTCTTCTTTTATATATATTGAGACAGTTGCAAAACACGTTAGTGGGAGAGCCACAGTAATTGATACAACACATGTTGTTGTCTTCATAGTAGTTGTTCAGAGTACAAGATGCAGACATGATAACTTTTCTAAACACTATTGGTACAAATATTTCTTCTCACTGAACTCAGAGAAAGTAGTTGTATACATAGAGCAATATTCCATAAAGTAGTGGGTTTTTGGCAGAACTGACAATGTCAGAAGCTATTGACTTGAGCCTTTTACAGATCAATATACTAATCTGACTTTACTTTTTATGCCACATGATTAAACTTTTCTGCTGGGCGGTTAAGGCCAAGTTAAAGCAAGACCTATATAACAACACATGTAATTTTAATATCTGACAAGGTCAGTCAAATCCCCTCAGGATTTACCTTGAAACTGTGTCTAGAGTTTTGTAGAACTTTTGTCAGTGTCAGCCATCTGGATGAGTCCTGGCCATTGCTTGACGAGTTTGCTGTCTGTGAAAGCCTGAGAGAATGTTTTCTCTCTAGGTAACTCTCCTTAAGTACATTACACATCATCAGTCCCTTCCCTCTATGGCTCCATAATCTCCTTGAACAGAAAATTTGGGAAACCACTGAGTTATAGGATGTTACAGTACAGGGTCTCTTATGTCCTGAGTCCTTGCTGACCTTGAAAGGCTAGAGCCAAAATATTGGCTAATCTTGTACCTCTTTTTTTTTCTCTAATTTTTGATCTGCAAACATAGGTTCTTAACCCTCAGAAGAGCAGCTCAGAGATACTATTACTCTATAACATAGGTACTTGAACTATCATCACTGTCTTTCTAAATATTAAATGCCTTAGACTTAACATGGAACTGGTATTTTCCATCGATCATTGATATTCTAACAAATCTCTATAGAATGTGATTTTGAAAACTGTTAAACTTTACTTTTACACAGAAATTTAGAAATCTAAGCATATACAAAATTATAGTGGGTCAAACCTATGGCATTTTTCCTTGTCTTGTTTTCTCCTTAATTACCCTTTTTGTTTTCTTTTAAAACAACATTCACTTGAGAGAGTATAGTAATAATTGAAATTACATTAGAAGCAGCACACATCTAGAAGACCAGGATGACAAGCATTCCAAGCATGATTCTAGCCTTTCACGTTGCTACTCTGAGAGTCAAAAACCTCCAACAGTGAGCGTACTTCTAGGAGAGCCCTAAACATAATCACCTCCTAGCTTTGTGCCTTTGAGTGACCCCCTCCCTTTGAGTATGGGCTGTACCTGACTGAACTTGTATAGACTACAGCAAACTTAATGCAATATCACTTCCATGAATGGGTTGTATAGAAGGAGGCCCTTCCGACCTTGTCATGGGCCAGAAAAATCCACATGTGTAATCCCATGGAAAAGTTATTGGAACACTAGAGCGTTCATTCCAACCTGTCACCACTTCAGTGCAACCCATGGTGAGAATAAAGATGCTAAGGCATATGGGGCCTATGTCCAGTCAGAATAATAGCTAACAAGAACAAAGGCCTCAACCCAGGGCTGAACCTAGGTTTCAGGAATTTGTGAGGAGAGGGGTGGCTCAGGGATGAGTGACTATGAGAATGGCAAGAAGTACTGAGTGCTGTGAGCTGGCCCATGTAGCAGGCCTGAAATCGCCTCTGCAGTTTGCAGAGAGAAGGGTAAACAGAGAGTAATGTGTGAATCACAGACTGGGGGCAGAGTCTCGTGTTTAGGGCCCCAGGCTACATGTGTAGCCCATGCCCTGCGAAGTTCCAGCCCCTTTTGGGGGGCTTGTTCTCAACCAACAGCATGGCTCACTCAGCCTGGCTCACAGATGTTACTTGGGAGCTGTAGGTGGGCATCTGTGACCTGTCACACTGCTTAAAGCCAGCAGAGGGGAGAAGGGACCGTTCTGACCAGCTCTGTATGCATCAGTGCGTGGAGGTGGGGCTGCATGCTCTTCCTTCAGGGAGAGCTGCCCAGGTGGTCCGCCACAGGCTACAAAGCCATGATGTTAGCCTTGCCAGTGCGTGGTCTTCCTATACGCATACACTTACAAGCTCCATACCCTCTCATATCTCTGTGCTCCTTATATGCAATGCTTTCATATGTCTCCTCCTTGCTGTACACACTTCAGTGAAGCAGTCTGCCATGTGAGAGAGGCTCACAGCATGAAGAACAGAGGTGGACCACAGTCATGAGCCGGAGAGGCAGTGAGACCCTCTACTCCACAGCCAGCAAGGCATGGACGCCAAGGGCACTGAGGGACGTTGCTCCTGAACTGGGAGTTCAGAGCTGATGAGGGACCGTGGGCCAACACACTGATCAAGCGCTTTGAGAAACCTCGAAACAGAGGAACCAACCATATCCAGGATAATGCAGGTTGTTTAAAGCAACTAAGTTTTGAGCTCATTTATAACGCAGTGATAGATAACTAATACAATATTCAGTTGTCCGTGATTCAGTGCAAAAAAATTCAGCCTATGGCAAACCAGGGAGAAGACGATCAGCCGACACGAATGCTGCAGAGACAGAGGTGTTGGGATCACGGGAAGAAGAGAGAAGCTTCAGTGCAAGTATTATTTCAATACTACAATAAGGTCAAATACCTTGAAACAAGTAGAAAGCTAGACCATGCCAGTAAGGAAATAGAAGCCACAGAGACTAAATGAAAATTTTAGATCTAAAAATTAAGCTATACGAGCCAGGCATGGTGGCCCACACCTGTAATCCCAGCACCTGGGAGGCTGAGGCAGGAGGATCGGTATGAGTTCCAGACCAGCCTGGGCTACAAAAGTGAACTCAAGGCCAGCTTGAACTGCATAGTGAGACCCTGTCTCAAAAAGACCAGAAAAAACAATTATGAGTCAAGTAAGCAACAAAATGTAAATAACAGGGCCAGGGAGATAGCTCAGCAGAATAAGCACTTGCCTGGCAAGCACAAGGTCCTGAGTTCAATCCTTGGTACTGCAAAAAGTAAAAAATAAATAAATAAAAAATAAACAGGATAAGATTTTTTTGGAAAAAAAAAAATGTAAATAACAGAGGAGCCAGTCAATGCGGAGACGGTCAATAGACAAGATCCAGTCTGCGCCGAGAAAAACATTGAGCTGAGCCTAAGTGTCGCAACGACCTTAACAAAACGTTTTAACGTGTGTTGCTGGTGCCCCTGAAGCAGAGCAGAAAGAGCTCGGACAGCAAAACAGCACTTGAAAGGGAGTAGCTGAAGACTATATACTTTCGTCAAGGACACAAACCTACAGATCCAAGAGGTTTGCTAAATCCAAAGAGGAAAAGGCTGAAGGAGTGCACCCGGACACAGCCCAGCGGAGCTGCTGCCTCCTGCAGCTAGAGAAGGAACTCTGCAGAAGGGAAGAACTCAAGCAAAACGCCGGTGCTTTACTGGTAGGAGAACCTTGCAAGTGCTGTGTTTTTTCATCAAAGATGAAGAAAGCCCAGAGGAAGTGGAACATTATACAAGTGCTGAAAGAAAAGAACTGTCAACGGAGAATTCTAAATCCAGAAAAAATATCCTTTAGGAATGAAGATGCATTACAGACAGCCTCGGATAAAGGAGCTCTCAGTTTTCCCCCAGCATGCATTTGCCAGAAGAACCACGCACAGAAACTTCAGAAGAGAAGGAGGCGCACTCCCAGGAGAGTCGGGGTCCTGAGAACCCAGAGCCCAGCAGGGGTGACCGGTGCACTGGCAAATGCAATCAGTGCTCTTTCTGTTGTTAATCTTTCAGGGTTTTTTTTTTTTTTTTTTTTTTTTTTTTTTAAGGTTTTACAACTTATTAGAGCCTCTCGCGTCAACACTCGCAGTCCCTGCAGACAGGCACCGCAGCAGCAACTCTGCTCCCTCGGCTGTTCTCCAATCTCCAGTTCACTTTTTGCCAGCACCAACGTTGGCCTTTGCGGTGCCCCTGACTTTCTTCACTCTGTTCTTGCATTCCTTCCGCTGCTTTCTTGAGGTCTTTTTCTTCTCATACAGGCCGTGTCCTGCAAGTGTATGTTTGGGCTCATTTTTCTTTGCATAATCCAGGGAATCATAAATCATGCCAAAGCCAGTCGTCTTGCCACCACCAAAATGGGTTCTGAATCCAAACATAAAAATGACATCTGGTGTGGTCTTGTACATCTTGGCCAGTTTTTCCCGAATCTCTGTCTGAGGTGCTGTTGCTTTCCCTGGATGAAGGACATCAATGACCATTTGTTTCCTCTGCAGAAGTCAGTTGGTCATGAACTTCCAGGTTCAGATAGTTACTGTGTCATTCATGATGGCAACAGCTTCTCAGATAGCCAGGGAGGACTCTTTTAGGGTTTTAAAGCAGAAATAAAAGTAAAATTATTGGTCTGGCCAGAGAGCTCAGCAGATTAAAGTGCCTGTTTAGGCAGGCACAGAGCCCAGGGTCCGACCCCCAGGCCTGCAGTGCCAGCCCCACCCCCAGGGTGCGCAGAGACTGGGCATGGTGGTGTGGGCCTATAATCCCAGCACTTGGCAGGCTGGAAACAGGAGAAGCACTATGCATCCGATCTCTGTAATGAGACCCTGTAGACCCTGTCGTAAATGCATTACATAAATCAATCAATCAACCATTTGACGGCGTTACCAATGTACATAGGTGTAATACACAAGATAGCTACGACATAAGCTAAGATCCCGTTTGCTTCAGCTCTTACGGAAGCCCCTGGCAGACACAACTGCTGTGCTAGGGAGCAGGAGCAAACTTCCTGGGTTCTGTGGGGCTCAGCTATGGTTGCAGAGAGACTGCAGGTGGCGTTGGGGGAGGGGGGACGAGGCTGCCCTGCGTCTTGTCAGCAGTGGTGGTGACACAAACCTATCGATGTATTCATCCGCCATCTCTCAACTTCCGTGTGGCGGCATCCAGGCAGAAGTCAATGCCACCGCTACTAGTTTCTTCAAAGCAGGACGCGTAGGGCAAGCCTGGAAGTCACTGCAAGGCGAGGAGAAGTCTCCCACTTCTACTTTTTTGCTCGACACAGAATGATCTATGCCTTACTTTTTTGGCTGTCCTTAAAAACGGACATAACCTTCAACAGCAAAGCAATGATATTTAAAATGAAACACTATAGAGGAAGCAATATGTGTTGGGCAGCGCAGTTTGAGTCAACAGAGTCTGAAGGTGTCTGATGCCACGAGCCGTGACAGCAGGAGGTGCCACCAGTGAGTCCTGGCAGGAGTGGCCTGGAGTTCCCCAAGAGCCTTCGTCTGCTACTCTGAGCTTGAGGAATGTTTTCAAACTGTGTGACCAGACAGGGCAGGGGAGGAGGCCTGCTGGGTAGCACCCTTCCCATGCAAGAGGCACCTCCCCATCCCTGGCCACCCCACCCGAGCCCCCCAGCACCCCGTAACTGCTGCAGAGCCCCCTACCTCTGCCTACTGATCTCACCACTCCTCACACGCAGGCTGTGGTGCCCCTAGGGAACAAGGCTTAGGGATGAAGAATGGCTTCAGCATCGATGGAAACCGTGCTTTGGATTTGGTGGCAAGCAAACCCACCAAGACTTCAGTGGAGAGCAAAGCATCCTTGATAAAAAGACCTCGTGGTGTCCACCCACCTCACCTGCTCCCCTACGCAGGGGAGCTCTGTTGGGTTGGTTGGTGTAAATGTGGCAGGAGGCTGGCCAGGTTTTATGCCTGTCCCAAGGGCTGGAAGGTGACCCGTGAGACCTGGTTCAAAGCAAAGATAATCATTAGCTTTTTAAAACTGGTTCTGTGCAGGATTTGGACTGTGATACATAGGTGGGCTGGCCAGTTAATGCCAACAGAACATAGCACAGGTATTAGGAGGAAAAGAGACAAATAGAACAAGAGAAAAGAAGAGATAGAGGCGCACAGAGCCAGGCTCCACATGCCCAGAGCTGTGCATGGAGGCTGGTCCCTGTGCCGCCCTCAGGTGCACAAGTACCCACACGGCACAAGCGGAAGCTTTACTAAGAGCGCCTCAGCAGACACTGTGGCACGCAACTGCAATCCCAGCTCTTGGGAGACTGAGGCAGGAAGATTGTCGTGAGTTCAGCCTGGGCTACGTAGAGTTCAAGGCCAGCCTAAACTGCATATGGAGAAAATAAATAAATCAATGAACAGAGAGAGAGTGAGAGAGGGAAGAGAGAGAGGAGAGAGGAGGAAGAGGAAGAAGAAAGAGGAAGAGGAGGAGGAGGAGGAGGAGGAGGAAGTTCTGTGTTAGCTGGGCATGGTGGTGCACACCTGGACTAGGGAGCTTCAGGTACTTGGGAGGCTGAGGCGGAAGGACTGGACAATTTGAATCCATCCTGGTCAATTTACTGAGATCCTGTCTCAAAATTAAAAAAAAAAAAAAAAAAAAAAAAAAAAAAAAAAAAAAAAAAAAAAAAAAAAAAAAAAAAAAAAAAGAAAGAAAGAAAGAAAGAAAGAAAGGAAGGAAGGAAGGAAGGAAGGAAGGAAGGAAGGAAGGAAGGAAGGAAGGAAGGAAGGAAGGAAGGAAGAGGTCTGGGTATATAGCCCAGGGTTCCAATTCCCACTGCCAACAAAAGAAAAGGAAAGCGGAAGATTTAGTATAAGGGAAGAAAACTCATTAGATTGGGGAAAGGGTACGGGGAGGCCCGTGCGCGCATGTGCAATGGGAGGAGCAAGCTGATCGCGGAGGGTGGAGGAGGCGGCCGCGGGTCCCGCCCGATCCTTGAGTCTTAATCTAGCATTACTGTTGTGGGGGAAGCATGTTTCCTAGAGGCGTCCCAGGGGCCCAGAGCTGCCTAGCAGTGACCACCTACCTGGTGGGCACAGAGGCTGCAGAATATTCAAGGTGACCCAAGCGGGTGGCAAGGCAGGCACTGGTGGGGGGTCTCCACGGCGCTCCGGCTGTCCGCTGAGCACCCCACCTATGATCCCTCAGGAAGATCATCAAGACACCTGTAAGCTAGGCACAACTGCTCTCGGCTTAAATGTTGAGGAAAATGAGGCTTAAAAATGTAACACAAGCAGAATTTGAGCTCACATCTGTATGCCTGGAAGAGTGACGCTCTTGATGTCTTCCTGGCCTCCTGCTCGTCCTCCTCGTCCTCCTCCCCTCCTCCCCTCCTCCCCTCCTGCCCTCCTCCCCTCCTCTTCCTCCTGTTCCCCCTTCTCGTGCACCTTGCCCCTTTATCAGTCAGCAAGCACACTCCTACTCATCTCCTATGGGTGTATTTAGAAGTAAATAAAAGTTTTCTCATAGAATTTAGAAATAAAAATATGCACGGTATAGGAAGTGACCGTTCAAGGTCCATGAAGAGTTCAACGTCAGAAAAAGAAACTTCAGTAGGTGTCGGAGCCAAGAACTTAACGCTGGGAATTGATCAAGGAAGTGTTACTGGCAGAGAAAAGGGAAAGCAGCATATTGGAGAAAGGGCCAGTAAGTGTATGCAGTGGCTAGACCCCCAGGACATGGGGAACGAAGGGAAGGGGCGTGTGGTGAGCCCCAGAGAAGCTGGCCAGGCGCAGGAGTAGAGTGCTTCACGGAGCAGAGCTGACACCAGACGAGGCGGCAGTGCCTGATCAGGGCTCACTTCTCTGAGTTTGCAGCAGGGGCTCTAAAGATCTGGTGTGTGTGCCCTGCTGGGCCACCCTGGGGAGCCTGGTTCTGGGATAGGGAAGTCAGAGGCCAGAGCCAGGTCTTGCCTAGGGCAACGCTGCACAAAACAGCAGGCCTGTGGGAAGAGTGAGTCCGCACTCTCTGTCTCCTGCCTTCTGAGCGTCCTGCAGTTACCACCATTGTCAACACACAGAAGGAATCCAGCTGGCGAGGAAAGGGAATCTGCGTGCAGAGGTGCAAGACAGTGATCCACAAAGCAGTGGCTACTGCCTGGCAAACATGGAGCTAGAGCCTCGGGTGCAGACTGGAGGTCAGCCCAGAGGGCAGCTGAGGAAGACGGAGGCCTAGGAGATGTTGAGCCCCAGCCCTGACTCAGGGCTGGCCCACACAAGGGCAGGTGACACCGGGAGCCAAGGGAAAATTGTAGGAAAGCTTACGTGTGTTTGGGGACCTGGTAGAGTCAAGGAAACAAGACGGGAAAGGGGGATGCAAGCTACTGGGGCAACAAACCAGCACAGTAGGCAGGTGTGAGAAGCGCTTTGTGTATCTTGTTGAGCGGGCTTTGTCTCTTTAAATGAAAGAAGGAGCCGAGATATGAAGACCACACACACACACATATGGACGCATGCACGCATGCTTACATGCACACAGACACACACATGCATGCACACAGAGTTTCTCATCATGGCCTGCTCATTGTCCAGCGCAGTGACGCCATGCCAGCATTTACCCATCGTCTTCCTACGGAGGTTGGGCTCTTGCAAGTCACAGCACCAGGGGCTGCTGACACAGCTGATGTAGCTACCAGCTACTGAGCATCCTTAGTTTTTAGACCAGAAAGTTGAGATACAGGAAGTTTATTGGCCTCAAAATGTGCCGCGCTCTGACTGAGACACAGATCTTCTGACTAGTGGCCTCGAATGGTTCCCCTGGCAGCAGGCATGGCCCTAGAAGGTCTAGGCCAGGACACATTTAGGGTAAGAGAAGGCCCTAAAAATAACTGAAAGTTGGTAACCAATCCACACTGGTAGTTATTTGCTACTGTTCTGAGCAAAGCAGAGTATGCGGATACCCGAAGGACATCTCAGTGCTGCTGTACTGTAACGCTGCCAGTTGAGGATGACTCAGGCCTCCGTTGCTCACAAAGCCCTGCCTGTGTCCGTGTTTACATGCCTGTGGCCGTGTGTGTGTGCCTGTGTGCGTGCGTGTGTGTGCATGTGTGCACGTGGGTGCGCGCAAGCATCTCAGTCTGACACCAAGTCCACAAATCCACCAGGTCTGTCCCAGATTTCTGAGCCACTCTTTCTCCATGTAAATTGGGCAGGTAATTTCCCTTAATGCACAGTGACAAGATTTGGGCACAGTCACTTGGTGATCAGAAACTGAGTTAAAGAAATGTCTGGGGTGGCTGGAAGCCTTTAGGCTCTTAGTGAGGCTCTCTCAGCTGAAAGCCACACAGAATGACTGACTCAGGCACAGAACGGGCGCAGCAGTGGGCGCTGGGGGCGCACGCGCGTGCGGAAAAGAGTGGGTCATTACAGGCAAGGAGAAGGCGCCAGAGAGACTAACAGCAGACCAAGCATCTCCTACAGCCAGCCTAACCAGCCCCTGGCGGTGTCCTCAGCGCTGGGGACTGCTGCGGCCACTGCGCTCCCCGCGCAGAGACAATGACCTTCGGTAGTCTCAGGCCGGAGACTAGCCCAGACTCACACTCCAGGACAGCTCCGCCAGCGCAGCCTTTATAGGCTCGCAGCGGGAAGGAGGTTTCAGCATTTCGTCACGCTTCGTTCGCACATATCCCCTGCCTCTTCCTGAGGAAGGGGTGATATTCGTCTGTCCCTCAGACATCAAGGTTGAGCACTTTGTGTATTTTTGTCAGTGAGAAGAAATGATGCAAATCTCTTCCAGGTGAAAGCATTCAGATCCAGAGCGCGCTTCGCGATGTATTCTTCCTCTGCCTGTGTCTTACTGGCCCCTGGAAATAAAGAGGATGTGAAGTAGAGACAATATTCACCGCAATGGATGCATGGCATTAGGTACAACTAAACATTTAAAAGCCATGGGAAGGGGCTGTCTGCTGTGAAGGCATTACTTACTCTACTGTGACTGATGCGCGTGCTCACTAGGAGTCCTATGACAATGAGTTTTCAAAACTACGAAAAAGGAATGCAAGCGCTTAAAGTTTGTTTTGAAATATAAAATTCATCCAAATCCATATTTTTTAAAGAACCTCCTGCCTTCTTCAAGGTGGCAGTTGCCTTGTGGCTCTTCCAGGGTTGATGCAGGCCCTCATGCTACGTTAGAAGTACAAGGATTACTTGGTAGAAGAACCCTAAGGTACAAATCAGTACACTGTACACAATCTCCATTGTGTGTTTGTTACAGAGATTATTTATATCGATCTTACTTTAAAAAAAAATCACTGAATGTTAAAATTGATCAGGAAAGTCTTCCACTGGGAGAGAATGATTTTTGAAAAATAGTCAAGGTAGGTTTAGGCAATAAAAAGTTGTTACACAAGTGTGTGTGTGTGTGTGTGTGTGTGTGTGTGTGCGTGTGCACAGGTATGTGTAATAAAATTTGTATTTAGGTGGTTTAATTTCTAAAATATTAGTTGTGTGTTTTATTCTAATATATTTAATGAAAATAAGGAAATTAGTATTTTTCTCCTTGTAAAAGAAAAAAAATAGTTGCAGGGCTGTGTGCTATAGAGTTATTTTTCCTCTTCAAGGGAAATTAAGATCAGCCCCATTCCCTGGCTTCCTTAAAAGTTTTAAGGTTCTGCAGTTTCATTCACATCTGCTCATCAGTCCTTAAGACTTAGTTCACAGACTGAAAGGAATTCTTACTTTAAAAAGCAGGTCAACCAAAAATTCCACCGAGAATTCACCTTAGAGGCTTTGCAAGAGTGACTGGCAGGAGCCCTCTGCGGTGCCAGATGTTGGCTGACCCAAGGCATGGAGGGAATTTTGGGATCCAACCTATCGTTGCCTCCGGCCAAGATAAGCAATTCATATTCTAAAAATTATCTAAAATGTTCTATTTTTTTCTCTTTGGGGGCTAGGATACAGCCACGAAATGCCACACATTGCCTTCTCCCCTCCCAAATCAATCTGCTAATCCAGTCTTAATAGACTGGTCTCTCCTTTCTACCAATAATCCTCAGTCTCCCCGGGAGTGCTCACAGTATAACCAGAGGTCTGCATCACTGGGGTGTCTTGGAAGACTACAGTCACCTAGCTAAAGGATAAGAAAACATTGCTTTAGTTCCTAACACCAGAAATCCTCTGAAAAACTAAAATGGGGAAGTCTCAGGTTCACATATAACTTCCCAAGTCTTCTCTGTGGCAATAGGATGCAAGGCACGACACTCTTATGGAGACACCGACACAGAAACAGAGAGGCCCGAGGAGAGGCAGCATCGGAGGGAGGGGAACCTGAGCAGCTGGTCAGAGGCAGGTGGCCAGGCAGCGCTCCCAGAGGCAACGGTGCGAAAGGGCACCTACTAAACATTAGTACTAAAATTTAACATGTTGTCAAAACGGATTTGTCGCGAACTCGAATTGACCAACGATCCCTGTGCAAACAGTGGAAAAAGAGCCAGGACTGGACATGAGGAGATGAGGCCCATCACGGGCACCAGAACAGTTGGAGCGGGGCCCATGCCCCAGGTCCAGGGGTGGAAGAAAGCTTCTCCGAGGCTCCTCAGAGAGTAGCAGGAAGCATGGGTAACTACTGACATTCCACGAAGGCCACACCATTCCACAGAAACATCCCAGGGTATAAGGACTCCGCTACCGCCTCCAGTAACTACGCTGGCTAGAATGTAGAGGAGAGGCCTCTTCCCTAAGAGCTGTGTGTGTCACTCACATGTGCTTCACTACACGTGGATATACCAAATCTGAGACACAGTGTCCGAGGACACATGGCTTAGATGGGGAGAGAACCATGGCATTCTAGGAAGAGGGTGAAGCCCACAGGATCTGGCATTCTGACAGTGTTACAGGGTAGAGAAAGCCTGCGTTCCTTCACGATTCATCTCGGTCAAAGCGTGCTCTGGGCAGCACTTCAGAATGATTCTGGTAGGATGGGCAGGCCAGATAGCTCAGGGGACTAAAGCACCCGCTTGGGCTGGCTGATGCAGCGGCCAGGGTCCAATCACCAGTGTGCTGTGCCTGTCCCACACCTGGGGTGCTCTGAGATGACAACTGAGACTGGGCATGGTGGCGTGCTCCTGCAACCTCAGCTCTTGAGAGGCTGAACTCAGGCTGCTCATTATGAGCCTGATCTATGGAGTGAGACCCTTAGACTCTGTGGAGTAGACCCTGTAGACCCTGTAGAGTAGACCCTGTAGACCCTATAGACCCTGTAGACCCTGTGGAGTAGACCCTGTAGACCCTGTAGAGTAGACCCTATAGACCTTGTGGAGTAGACCCTGTAGACCCTGTAGACCCTGTAGACTCTATAGAGTAAACTCTGTAGACCCTGTAGACCCTGTGGAGTAGACCCTGTAGACCCTGTGGACCCTGTAGACCCTGTGGAGTAGACCCTGTGAACCCTATAACCCTGCAGACCCTGTGGAGTAGACCCTGTAGAGTAGACCCTGTAGAGTAGACCCTATAAACCCTGTGGAGTAGACTCTGTAGACCCTGTGGACCCTGTAGACCCTGTGGAGTGGACCCTGTAGACCCTGTAGAACCTGTGGACCCCGTAAACGAGTACACCCTATCCTAAATACACACACTTACAAAAAAGAATAATTCTGGTAGGATGGTCAGGAAAAAGAAGATCTAGCATTTTACGGGAAAACTTACAAAATGTAATTATATATTTGAATATGCATACACATTTTCCTTGTGGGAGAAAAAGCACCAGAAAGAGGCCTGAAGACACTAAATCTATTTCATTTTAAAATTTTAACCACAAGAATTTATCCGTGGAGTGCTTGTATAATTAAGACACAAAAGGAAGGCTATAGCATCCGGAGATCACTAGAACTTACACGCAGTGTCAATCTAGATAGAATAAATGACAGATATAAGCCGGCAACACTGTCCTTGCTCACTGAGAAAACCCCAAGCCTTGAGAAACCTGCCCACACAGGCGACCTTTAACCTCCCAGGAATTTAGATGCGGGGCCTTGCTCCAGGGATGACTGAATCTGTCCCGGCTTCACTCTCTGTCTGGCCTGTTGTCAGGCAGTAAGTCACCTGTTTTTAGTCTTATCTGGGAAACTGCAGTGAGGATTGGAAATAACCTCCAACATAACGGATCCCATCCTTGGGAAATCTCCACCTGGAAAAGTCGTTCCAGCTGGATGAGAGGAGCGGGAGACCCTGGCCCCGCCTGTGCCTCTCACCGGTTGTTACTCCTTCTGTTGGCCTTGGATGGAATTCTCCTGTCTTTCCTCTTCCTATCTGAGCCCCTGGTCCCAGCCCTCTGCCTGTCCGAATCCTTTCTCACACCTTCAGACTCTCCTGGCTCCTCCCTCCGTGCAGGTATCAAGTCTTCCAGTGCACTTCCGCTTCGAGCTGCCACTCCCTTCCTCCAAGCTCTTCTTGAATTCCCAGCTCCCTCTTCCTAATGGTCCCTGCTGTTGGCTTCTTAATCCTCAGCATCTCAACTCCCTACCTGCCACTCTCACCGGGGTCACCGGTGTCCTCCCCACTACCCAAGCAAATGGTGCCTTCTCCATCTGCCTCGCCCATCACAAGTTCTGGCTATGGATCCACCATTCCTGAAGCCTCCTCTCTTCACTCCTTTGTGGTTTCGCTTTCTTGATCTCCTGCCTAGAATCATTACTTCACCTGGGTCTTTGCTCTGTTTTCCTTGTCCTTTCTCTTCTAGAGGTGCTCACCCAACTCCACAGGTTCCGCTCTTGCTTCTGTGAAGGCAGGACGCACTCCGACATCCAGCCGTCAGCTTCTCTGTGGGCTCCACAAACTCCGCCAACCACCTGCAGGACTCCTCCCGCATGGGAACCCTGCTAGCATTTTAGATTGGGCAAATGCGAATCTCAGCTGCCCTCTTCCCACTGTTCCCACTGGTCCTGCTTCTGTCGCTGGCTGGGTAATTCAGTGAGCTCCCCAGAGTCGAACTATCTTTTCTTTCCTAATCACATTAGTAGCACCTTCCTTTTTCTCCCTTCCTCTGATAACCCCTTTCTCCTTCCCTCTAATTCCTCTTGGCTCTTGCACGTACTGGTCTCCCAGACCCATGCCCACCAGCGTGTATCTTACAGGACTCCTCCGGGCCCTCAAAGCTCAGACTTCCTAGGAATAAAGCTTACTTCTCTTAGAATGGCCTTCAGGATCCCTCACAATCTGCTGTAACCGTCCTATAGAGCATTTTCTACTCCCTATCTCTTCTTTGTCTCATGAATGTCTTTCCACCAGAACCAGGAAATCTAATAAAGCCAAAGGCTTCCTCAAAGACTCTTTAGAGAGATAAGGAGGTCTTCTAGAATCTCTAGAAGGTGGAGGCCAAAGAATCTTTGGTGTTTGGAATCTTTGCATGCTTAAATCCAGGGACCCCTCCGAGTCAGTAACAACTCCTCATCTCACTCAAAGCCTCACCTTTCAAAGATACACACCCCTTACCTTTCTTTGCTTTCCAACTGGGATTTTCTCCACTTCCAAACAATCAAAAGCCTCTTGGGCTCATCTCTGCTATTAGAGCAGTGTCCATTCATAGAATGCCAACCTTGAGCAGGCGGTGGTGTGAGTTTGCCTAGCTAACCCTGCCAGCACTGAGGTATTCTGGGTATTATCACCTCCATCACACTCAGGAGAAGGCTGCAGCTCAGGAAGGGATGTCACCTGCTCAAGGTCGCTGAGTACTAAGGAGAAGAGTTGGGATTTGCATGGGGGTCTGTGGAGAGTCACAGCGACACACGTGCTTCCTCCAGTTTTGCCCAGCTAGCTGCCTAATTGTGCTTGGCCTAGCCAGGCTTCCATGTGGAGAATGTTAGCCACCCTTTTCTGGATGGTTCCTGAGAGAACTTTGTTGCAGGCATTGTCTTTTCTATTCTCCCAATCTTCACGGGGGTACTGGAGATAGAACCCAGGGCCTTGGCACTGAGGTACATTTTTGACATTATGATTTTTTTTTTTTTTTTTTCAGAGAAGGTCTCCCTAAGTCACTAAATTGCCCAGACTGGCTCAAACTCTTAATCATCCTCAGTCAGCACTCCTGAGTGCTAGGATTACAGGCACCCTCTGTATGCTTAGAATATGGAGGTCCCACTTGATGTGTGGTGAATGATATTGAAATTTCTTGTCATCCTCTTTTCCTGAAGCAAGTCCTATATTCCCTCCTATCTTTCAAAGAGGCGGTGTTTACCCTCTGCCTCTCTGTGTCCTGTGGGTGTTCTGTGTGGTCCTGGCCAGTGTCTGCCCTGGTGTGGCTCTGTTCTCCCTAAAGAGCAGAGGCTTTGCAGGCCGGTGGTCGCCTCAGAATCAGAATCCACGTCTCCCCTTTCTTTGACTGGGCTACATCTACCATCAAGTATTCCCAGATAATCCGCGGCCTCCAATTGGCTCATCTAAGGGATGGCAAGTCTTTTAGAGCCTGCAATGAAGCGAATAGAGTATGTGTCACAGGCTCCCTACCCCTGGACGCTTTCTAACTGGCTGTAGTTTTTCAGGAGAAGCAGAAGGAACAGGCACAGGGGACGTTTGGGAGAACAGGCCAAAATGCTTAGCTATATAGAGACCCAGTCACAGAAGTGGCGCCTGATGTGCCAAACCTACTTAAGCACAGAACTCCTTCAAATCGCAAGTCCCCTGGAGGTGCTTCCCTCAGCCCTGGAGCTCCGTGCCTAGAAAGCCGTAAAAGCTGTAAATATTCCTTCTGGGGTGATGTTAGGCCCCAGCCAGCTGCTCCAGAGGTGTGCCATGCTCGCTTTACCTCTTGCAAACTTATAGGAAACAGACCCTTTCTTTTACTTAGCCTTGTGCCGAAGCACTGACCTCTGACGAAAACCGCAGCACGAGACCTGGTACATGGTCGGTACCCAGAAATACGGATTTCTTCCTCTGGTTTCCTACCCAAAGAAGATTTTTTTTGTGTGTTTGTTTTTGTTTTTTTTTTTAAATAAGCATTCATTATTTGTTCATTTCGTATTTAGTGATGACTTTCCTGGCATTGTTCTAGGCTCTGAGGTTGCCTTACTAGGCCACGTGGGTGGCCCCAGCTTCCTCGAGGGCCCTGGTGGAAGCACAGCGCTGGTTAGATTTCCCTCCCTCAGGGCTTGAGTTGGCCGCACTCCTGAGTGTGCCCGCGGCTGGCAGAACCTTGGCCCCTTCCTCTGTTTTCATTTGCTTTGCTTTCGGCGCTTTGCTCCAGCAGCTGTAGCTGATGACAATTCATGTTTTGGAAGAAAATAACCTGGGAAAACAGATAAGATACTTAAAGATGCGGGAGGAGCTGCAGAAGTGCCTTCACGGGGCTTGAAAGTTATTGGCAGCCAAAAAGAAACAACGCTAAGATATCTTCATGGTTAAAGAAAGCGTTCCTCACCAGCGGTGGAGCCGCCACGGAGGATCCGGAGGGGATCGGAGGGAGCCGCTCCTTTCCACCTTCTTAGAGCCCCTGTGGAATTCCACTCATTCGGATGACTTGGATAAATTGTGGTGACCAAATCCACTAAGCCCACAGGCTCTACATCTCTAGGGTCCTCAGAGTCTGCCTCCAAATAGATGCGCAGCGAGGCACAGGATTGTCATGTTGTACCTGTCTTTCCCCACTGGCAGCACACACTCCTGGAGAAGTGGCCACCGCCCTGCGTATTTTTGTATTGTTAACCTTAGCATGGGGCGTGTACAGAGTAGGTGCTCTGTGAATGCTGGCGACAGGACAAAGGAGGGCTCAAGTGGACAGAGGGAGGGCGGAGAGATCTCTGGAAGCTTGTCGGAGCATGCTGCTCCCCCCCAGAGCAAGCCGGGCAAGCCCCGTGGGCTGTGGCTCTCAGGAGATGAAGACCCAGCTTCAAGGTCCCTGCCCTCGTGGTGACACATGCCACCCCTCCCCCGCCACACAAGGCAAGGCCTTCTCTGATCAGCCTGCTCTGGAAAACTGCTTGCACCTGGCCTGGACGAACACAATTAAAAGATGCCGTAAAAATTGACAGATCCCAGTGCGGAGGGCTGAGAATACATTACAATTCCGATCGAACTATAAATAAAGCCCCTAAATTAAATAAATCTCACACAATTATGGATTAAAACATGTTTAGTGTTAATGGCCTTGAGCACGGACCCTGCCCCCCGAAATTGCTGCTGAGGCTGCAGCGCTAAGGGATTGCGTCATAATTAACACCAGGCCAGCCCAGGAGGGGCTGCCTGAGGGTGATGGGTCTACCTCCTGCTCCTGCCATCGTCCTTCTCATGGAAGATCTGACCTGGAGCTGGCGTGGGCACACAGGGCCTGGCCCTCGACTCGCATGCTTTGGGCTGCCTTCTGTCTCTTGGCACCCCCTCGTCCCCCAAATGTCCAGGCTCCCCAAGTGAAGGATGTACCACTGCGGAGGGATGGTTGAAAAAATACAACAACCACTGCACCCAGCAACTCAGCCAGCTCTAGACTGAATGCACTCGAAGTAGCAGTTGCACCTGCACTGCACACGGGCACCTTTTCTTGACTTTATGCCCTAAGCAACCCAGTACGGCCTGTTGACACAACATGGACTTGCACTGGGTATGAATTGTGGTCCAGAGGTAATCTCAAGGATACAGGGGCTGTGCGGTCATTGTGTGCAGGCTGCCGGCCCCTGGGGTGGGGGATAGGCAGCCACTGAGTTGGGGTGTGGGTCCAGTGAGAGGAACACACAAATGGCCTAGTCCCGGCCACGGGATTCCCTCGCCTCCCATCCCTCTGGACCACTCTCAGTCACCCTCAGAAAACCCCAAGGGGCCCTGGATCTCGCCAAGAACAGCAGAGGCTCTGCAGGGGCTGGTGCTTGAGGCTGAGCCCTTCCGGGGCATTGCCAGCGGCACCTATGGGAGCCCTCCTGGGTCCCTCATCAGCCCTGAGGGCGCAGGAGGCCTTTGGCCAGCACAAGCTGGAGCCTGCGTCAGTCCACTTTCTTGGTACTCGCCTCCCTGACCACGTTGCTGTCAGGCTAACATGTAAGGATCACACATCTCACCCCATCTCTGGCTTGCACTGTTTTTTGCAATGGGCCCCACCTAGGAAAAGATAAAACTCCACAGCAGACACACACAGCAGTTGTGTCTCCAACACAAGACAATGGATTTCTTTTAACCTTCACACTTAGTTGTCCACCTTTTGGTCCTAGTGGCCTTTATGTCCTCTGAACTATTCATGCCCTTTTGAGCTCAGCTAGTAGATTTTGTGACTGTTTCCTGTGCTTCCAGCTCCCTCCCTGCCCACGTGGCTAGCCTCACGTGGTCTGCCTCATGTGGCCAGCTGCAGGACTTAGGGCCACGTTCTGCTTGCTAGAGATCAGTGTCTTCTCTGTCCTTCCCCAGCTGCCTGATGAGACCACACCAACGTCTCCATGTAGTCTAGAGAGGTTACCCAGTGGCCAATCTGCAGCCTCCTCTAGACATCAAACTCTGAGGGGGCAGGGATCCCTTTTCCTTTATTCACAACTGTATGTGCCACATGGCACAGTACCCGACGGAGCAGGCACACGGAAAATCCCAGCTGAGTGGATGCATCCGTGAAGGAGCCTCTCCGCTTGCTCTTGGCTGGTCACTGTGCGCCGCTTTCTAGCACCACCACAGATGGAACGATGCATGAAGTTCAGAGACAAGAGTCCTGTGGTCACTCAGGAGCCAGGAGCCAGATCCAAAAGATAGGATACCCTGTGAGGGTAAGGGGTTCCTCAGAACAGAGCAAGAGAGTCCTGGACTAACAGGCTTATCGTTGAACATATATCTATATCTATGATAATGAGGATGTAGATACACATGTAGTTATGAATATGGATTTGAATATGCATATATAAAGGTACAGGACTATATTTGTAACAAAATGTTGGCTAACTGGTTGCTGAGGTCCACGGGGTGGCTGCCCGAAGATCACTCTGGCATGCAGGGCAGTTGCTCTCTGTGAGTAGAACTTTTCCAGGGAATCATCGGTTTGGTTCCTAACGCCATGCATCTGATTGTATCAGGCCCATTCAAGTGAACCAGCACTCACTTCCTTTGGGTAAATTATAGTCTTTGCTCTTCCCTGGATTTGTGTGTGACTGAATGACGAGCCAGTGGATGCCTAAGCCTGGCCTCCCACTGGGGTCCTAGAGCTAAAGCTCAGTGAGACTCCAGGTCCCCTCCCGCTGTCTCTCTGTGCTGCCTGTCCCATCTCCCTTGCAGTGTCTCCTAACTGTGGGAGGCAGAAGAGCCTGACCTGCTGCTTTGATACGTTCTCCAAAGAAGAGGACCATGGGGGTGTTTCCACCTGGCACAATCTCTAGAGGGAGGGTAATAGCTAAGACGTAAGCTGTTCCGTGAATTCCAACATGAAGCAGCAAATGGCAGTAGCCTTGTGTGCAAGGGTTCTTTCACTCGGCTAATGCATCAGTTCTCTCTTTTAAGGAATTACAAAGACTGTAGAAGATCAGGTTCCTTGTATAGGAAAGTTATTCAGTTCCTCAAAAGGTGAATACAGGAAGCTCCTCCCAAGAGGCCAGAGGCAGACGGAGCAGAGCTCTTCTGAAGCTCAGGTCAATCCGTGTGGCCGTGTGCTTGTGGGGGCCTGGTTTGTATTCGCTCGGCGGTCAGTGCAAGCCCCTAGTAGCTATGCTACAGCTTCTCTGTCAATACCGGACAGAGGTTGGACTCACCTGGGCTGGTGCGGTTCAAGCAGAGTAGTCACTTCAAAAATACTGAACGGCCTCAGGTGTCTAAGCCATAAGCTATTCATTCCATGGATTCCAACATGAAACTGAGAAAATGTTCATAGTCTCATGTGTAAGGGATTTCTCACCAGGCTAGCGCATCTGAAATCCTGGGAACATTGCTCAGCAGGAAGGAGTGTTCCTCCTGTAGTAATTGACCAAAGCTACAGGGAGATGGTAGAAGTCCAAGGTGAGGGGTGCAAGTAGGATGCAGGAGCTAGTAGGAAACGGAAACGTGCTGGGCAACGCGGCACGTGGAAGCTGGAAGAGCATTCCTCCATCTCAGTTACCCGATCCAAATTCCTCGTGAGCAGAATGAAACTGGCTGACTCGGTATTTCTTAAAGTATGTGCCATCACTTCATGTGCAGACAGAGACAGAGACAGAGACAGAGACAGAGACAGAGACAGAGACAGAGACAGACAGGGACAGAGAGACAGAGGCAGAGACAAAGACAGGGACAGATGGAGAGACAGAGACAGAAAGACAGAGAAAGAACAGTTAGAATATGAAAAGACACATCACACATTTATTTATTTTATTTTTTAATTTTAATAAAAAGCAATAGCAGAGAGATAGTTTCACAACAGGTGAATAGGACAGTTGCAATAATTAATACATTGCATATTACTGTCTTCATAGTAGTTACTCAGAGTACAAGACGTAGACCTGATATGTTGTCTAAACACTATTAGTACAAATCTTTCTTCTCATTGAATGAAGAGTAGTAGCTATATAGATAGTGTAATAGTCCCTAATAGTAGTGGGTTATCAGTAAAACTGTCAATATTGGAGGCTGTTCACTCGAGCCTTTTACAGCTCAGCATATTAATATGGCTTTCCTTTTATATCTCGTGGTTAGGCTTTTCTGCTGGATGGTGTTATCTATTTATTTAACAATAAATAGGTATCCGTTAGGCACTGTCCTGGCTTCTTGCAAGGCACCTTATTTACTGTTTGTGGCTACACTCTATGTTGCTTTTACAACTGGAATTAACGTACCTCGGACCAGGGATAGCTTGTCTTGTTCACAGCTAAGACAGCCTAACATTTCCCCCCAGGATGGCAATATGTCCTTCCCCAGGTAGCAAATTATGATTGTCTAAGTCAAGGTTAGTAATTATTTTTGTCAAAGAGCTGGACAGTAAATATGACTCTGTGGTCATGTGGCACTTGTCACCTGTACTTATCTCTATTATAGTACAAAAGGAGCTGCAGACAGTACATCAAGGATGTGCATGGACATGTTAAAAAAGAGCAGAAAGTTTATCAGAGACGTGGGGAGATGACCTGCATCCGAGGGCCATAGATAGCTGACTAAGTCCTAAGTCAGGGACACTTTCATTTATGGGTCTCTTTATATCCTTCAATATTACGATACCAGATAGCTTGTTGATGCAGGTTACATATATTCATCTTTATATGTAAGAATTAAAATTGAAAATTGAAAAATATTTATTTCCCTTAAAAATTAACAACAGCAAACCCATTACATACTAGCATAAGTAGGACATATTTTAAGGAAAGCAACTCTATTTCCTGAATAAAAAATGACAGAGATATTGTTTTACATTTCTGCAAATTGCTTTAATGTCTGGCTTAATAGGAAACAGCTGGGTTTGCGTGTCTGCTTTTGTGCTTAGACTGGAGTATTGTGTTATTTTAGTTGAAAATTCAATACAGAGATGTAGGTGGAAAGGGGAAGACCTTACATATCACCTGAAAAGTCTCGGAGACCCTCAGGATGCCCTGAAAACCACAGGCTCTTGGAATCCTCCCCCATTTTGCTGGCTTCTCAGTCCCCCAGCCTCCCTGGCAGCTTTGGTGACCGTGTGACCTATCTCCAGGTTGTCTTGTGCTAACTAATGAACTTAGGTAGTTTTATGGGCTTCATTTACAAACTGAATATGAGCATAATGCCTAATGTGGCTATGTGTTATAAAGTTGTAATAAATTTTACGTGTGAAGTGTCTATTTGAATGCCTCCTACTTAGTAAATATATACGTAATACATGTTAGCTTTTCTCATCATGGTGGCGACGACAATGGCCAATTAGATTTCTGCTTGGGCTCGCACTGGTAGGGTTTGCCTTCCAACAAAATGACTGATTCCCCTCAAAGTACGGGCATAGCCTCTGCTTGTTTCCCTAACATGTCACTGTATCAGACTCTGAGCAAAAGAAGATAGTGAGGAAGAGTGCAGCGAAACTAAATAAAACAGGGAATGGAACAAAAGTAGGGATCTGACATTATTTCCTGTGAAATCTAATGGCGAAATGCAGTCACAGGGATGAATCCACGAGTGTCTCTGTCCTTTAGCTCTGGGTGGCAGCCACGTGCCTGGTGTCTATTTCATCTATTAAATAAACCTTCTCTAATAGACTTCTAAAGATGCCTGGTTGCCAAGCATGGTGGCATATGCCTATAATCCCAGCCCTCAAGAGGCTGAGACAGCAGGTTTGCTGAGAGTCCAAGACCAGCTTGGGCTACCCAAGTGAGCTCAAGGGCCGCCTAAACTGCATATGGAGACCCTGTCGCAAAATAAATAAATAAAAAGACGCCTGCCCCCCAGCCTTGCGTCCCCCTGGTAACTTAAGCGTTAACCTAACTGCTGCTGTGAAGGAGCTACGCAGATAGAATTAAGTTCACTCAGCTGGCCTCCAACAGAGACTGTACCCTGAACCCCACAGGCGAGCCAGCCCTAACCACACGAGCCTGTGGAAGCAGGGAATCCTCCAGCTGCATTTGGAGGGGCGTCAGGCTGAGAAGGAGTAAGGGAAAAGTCAGAGCACTTCGCAATGTGAGCAGAGCTCAGCTGCTCCCGAGGAAAGGGGCAGAGCAGGGAAATCCAGCAGCCCTCGTGGCTGCAAGGAGCCCTGGTTGAAAGCAGGCCGCAGCGTGGGGACGTCATTCTTTCCCTGGGTGTACCTGTGCGTCCTCACTGTGCGAGTGTTGTGCAGGCAGGGTTTCATCTAACTTCTGGACAGCAGCACTGTCCTGCTGACCCCTCCGTTTGGAGCTGGCGAGGCCTGCAGGGCTTCCGAGCCACGGAACATCGCGGTCATGGGCTGCTGTTGGCATAACTGCCAGCTTTGTAGTGGTGTGCTAGGGTTGCTGCAGGCAACGCGCGCCTCCTCTCTTCCTGCCACTGGGTGTGGTCCCTGCTGGTGTCCGCCGGGCCGACTGGCGCAGTCTTCCCACCTCTCAGGTCACCTGCTGTTTACTGTGCAGCCCCTCTTGGCCCCAGCTTGGTCCTTGCAGGGTACAGAGGAGGCTTGAAGAGTGCCCCACCCTGGCTCCAGAAAACCTTCATGACAAACACCTGAATGCAGAACTGGTGGCATTAAACAGATCGCACTTCCCCGATGCCTTTGTTTTAATTTCTGGTCTCCTGGTCCTCAAACTAGAATGGGCTCCTAGAAGGACGAAGGGTCCTTCCTCTGTGGTCCAGGTAAGAGGCATGCCTTCCCTGGACAAGACTCTAGCAAGCCCTTCTGTAGGTCTGCAGACGGGCTGGAGGCTTCCGAGACCTGAGTCAGGGCTCAATGGTAAGGACGCTTCCGCTTCCATGCAGCCAAGTAGACAGAAGCAGGAGCAGCCAGGTGGCTGACGCGGGGCTTGCGCGGTGTGCTGTAGTCCACCCGTGCACCCCCAGAAGAAGAGCGTCCGGCGTGTCTCTCGCATTGCGCTTCAACCGGCCGCAATCTGCATCCTCAGGTAACGCTCTGGGTTAGCTCAGTTAGGTCACGGCCTATTGGGCGTGGGCGTTGAACTCGAATACCCAAGCAAATCCCACGTGAGCTTGGTTTAAGTTTGAGAAGCCAAACCAGAACGTATTCAAATGTATCCATTACCGCTACCCCTGGGCTCCCCTGTGTTTGGTCCCAATTTTAAATTGGTCCTAGGCAGATTCCACAGCTGCGTAATGCGTGTGGGCTTCCGTCGTCCGGGAGGTAATGAGGTTTGCGTCGTCTTCCAGCCACGGTCGTGGAGGAGCGGGTCTTTCCTAAAGCCTGCGGAGCCACTGTGTCCTGTAAGGATTAAATGGAAATGGAAGGCGATTGTCCCTCCTCTCCCACTTTGTTTCGCTTGCAGAGTGCTGGAAGTGCAGCAGAAGGAGGAGCGACACCCCTGCAGCTACGCCATGTGGGAGTGTAGGGCTGTGTGCTCTGCGCGCTGTGGAATGCGGCAGGACTCGGTGGCTCCCCTGGAATCTGACGGCCCTCTGGCCTGCGCCTGTGCTAGCTCGGACTGCTCTTTCCAGCAGGGCAACGCCTCCTTCCAGCCAATTGTAACTCTGGTGGGGAGAAGAACCGCATCTTTCAAGAGAGTTTTAAAACGTTGACTTCTTTGTTTCTAGTTTAACTTGCTGGTACATGCATGTACCATGCTGTGAACCTGCTGCTTCCATGGGAAGAAGCTGTGGGAAGTGGCTCATGTCCATAGTGCAGACTCAGTCAGACTCAACCAGAAGCACGAAACAGACAATCCCTGAGCCTTAAGAGAAAATCAGCAAACAGAAAAGTTACGTAATTAAAATTTTCTTTTTCTCAACAGTCCGTAGTACATTTGCCTCATAACCTAGTTTCTCATTTCTCTATTGCATCTTTCAGTTTTAACTCTACGCTATTGTACAGTGTGTAATAACGAACCTTGTTGCTTGTGAAATTTTGCATATCTTTTATCTATGTCTCTGGAATAGATTCCTGGAGGAAGACCAAGGGCTATAAACACCCTGAAAGAGTTAGATATTTCTACACTGCACTCCCAGAAGACAGGAACTGCTTGACCCTCTTGCTGGTCTTGCCTCCGGGCCCACATTCGCCAGTGCTGAGAATTATTACCTGTCCGTCTGTGCTGCCGTAATAGCGGGGAGACAACACAGAAGGCTCTCTTGGTTGTTATGCTACTCGTTCACGAATCTGGTGGAGGTTTAAAAACGTATTTGTATTAACTACTTGTATCGCCTCTGCCATAGTTTGTATATTTCTCTTAACATTTCCATGGGATCTTCCTGTATCAACAATAGCAGCCCACTGGTGACTTTTTTCTAATTTTATTTGTGATGGTCTATGACATACAGAAGCTGGATTTAACATTTTTAATCAAACACAGACATGTTTCCCTGTCATTTCTTGCATTGCTTTGATGTTCAGACGTTCTTTCCTCTCCAGAGATTATTCACTATTTACTCTTACTAGACTATTTTTATGCTTAACTGTAATCCAACTAGAATTTAATTCAATTAATGATAAATTAACTTGAACAACTTCCTTCCACAGCCTGTTGTCATTTATGAGCTTTTTCACTCTCTTCAGCAGGGGATTTGCTTTTCCTGACTATAACAGTAACGTGTACTTAACAGGATGCTGAAATAATTGCTGCAACTATAATGTACAGGTGGAAGGTTTTCTATAATTACCTCCATGTTTTCAACAATTCCTACTGAAAATCCAGTATGTATCTACATAGATTTCTTTCTATGTATAATGTAAATTTGCAGAGAATTTCTCTGTATCACATATATGTACTTTTATAAAGCTTATGGTTTTACTAATTCCATATCCATATTTCTCCTTATTGATGCATTCAGATCTAACTTACATTTTAAAAATCTATGACATGGTACTCTATCATCTATTCTATAATGTATTCAATCAGTCCCGTATAAAATTTAGATCTATTTTCTTTATTAATACTAATAACTGCGCATGACTCAGTATGCCAGATAGGATCATTTGATAAATTATTGTCTTAGAATGAATCCTCAGATGAAATTTTTGCTGTAGAATCTGCCTGAGGTAATAATTGATAAATCTAAGCACTGATACTTGGAGTTTTCCCACATATTTATAAAGCTTCATTTTTAAACAATATTTCCTACTGCCTAACAGTGACTTTGTTTCATTTCATTAACTTTGAATATCACCAACCTCATTAATTTTTATAAATCTGATTAATAAAAATATCTATTTATTTTAATTTCTTTGCTTATTAGTGGCACAAGCATGTATGTTTCCTTTGTCATATACATATGTAAATATTTATTCTAAGAATTTTTGAATTGATTCTCTTATATTGCTTGACTTTATAATTTTTGACATTTGATAGTAATGAGTATCATTATTTATTATTTTTTTAATTATACTTTTTCTATGTTTTGACTTCCTTATTGGTCAGACTTTCTATAGGCATAATCATGTGAAAAATCACATACTTTGTAGCCTTAGTCATACTTGGAAAATTTGGTAGCATAGAAAAGTTGCTTTGAGATTTAAAACTCATTTAACATCACCTTCATCTGTGAGATTGGTACCAATGTAAAGAAAGCTCATGGCTATTTCAAACACTGACTGTAAGGTTTGGAAGATTTTCCCACACCAGGCTCCTGACTCTAGACTTAAAACGTTGTCTTCTGTCCACCCCAACGCACTCCCGCTCAGTGTATTTCTGGCCCTTCCCATTTGTCTGGGGACACCAGGTCAGTGGCACGGCAGCCAAGAGGCAAGTATCTGAAAGCTGTCTCAGGACACCCAGAAGTAACCTCCCAAGACTTGACGTAACCAAGAACGACACACATAGAGCACATTTGCCGTCCCAATCTAAATGAGTCTCCGCCTCTACTCCTCCTCAGTCCTAATCCCCAGTGCTGTGGCTACTCCAGAACCACACAGCAAGTGAGGCACCTATGCAGCGAGTAAGTCTGGAGACGAACAAAGTAGCTTACCTGAAAATAGTTCACGTCTTTTGTTGCAGAATTGAGCAGCCTGTGAGGACTCTGTTTGGCACAGGAGAACCATCTCCAGGAGGCATTGCTGGCTCCATGGACACGAGGAAAGGATAGATCCACTCCACACCTTTCTGGCGTATAGAGGCAAAGGGTCTCATTCTAACTGAGGCTAACGTGTGTGGGGGATTTCCTGGCTCACAGAAGGGTTCTAGACGGTGTGGGGCTATTTTACAGACAAAACCCCTGACACCCAAAATGAAGGAAGGAAAGGCTTATTAATTTCTCAGTTTGGGGAAGTTTTAGTCCATGATCAGCTGGCCCCAAGGCAGGGTGGCGTGGCACGGAGGCAGCAGTTCAAGGGGGCAGAAAACAAAACAAAACAAAAAAGCAGAAGCCAAAATGCAGGGAAATGAGTCTCTTTTCCTCTCGTACTGTAAGCAGGCTACCACCCACTACAGCGGGTGTAGCATTTACGCCATACCCATGCTCTTCTCTTGCACAAGGTAAGGATGGTTACAAAGTAAGCACCCTGGCCTCCTGTAGAGTCTCTTAGCTACACTTCTGAAGGTCTCAAGTTGATACAATGTATCAACCACTACAATCTACCCCTTGTCAACTTGATAACCAGATATATTTCTTTAAATTGCTTTCCAGATACAAAGAGGTGCTTCTTTTTAACATTTCACAACTTGAACATTATAACACAGATCTAACAATCCTTAAGAACCAGTATTATGTCTACTGACATTAGGTTACATTGGAACCGTAACATCTTGTCCCTGGCCCCCAAAGACAGGCTCACCCCTTTATGCAAAAGACATTTAGTCCATCTGCAAGAGTTGCCAGTCTTAACGGTTTTAGAATGGCTGAAAAGTCCAGGCCCTAAGTCTCCTCTAAGATTTAGGCAAACTTATCTTTAAGCTCCTGTAGAAACGAAAGATTAGACACTTCAAAATGCAACACAAAAAGATAAACATTTTTGTTCCAAAAGCTACAAACATGGGAATATAAAGGATCAGGACCAGAGCAAATCCAGAATCCAGCAAGACAAACATTAAGCCCTGTAGTTCCATATCCAGCATCTGAGGAAATCTGAGGCAAATTATGAGCCCCAAAGGGCTTGGGTGAGTCTACCCTCTGGTACTTGTGGTAGTTACAGCTCCCACAGCTTCTCTCTGAGGTCTACTTTCCTCCCTCCTTGCCCCTTGCCTAAGACAATCTACAATCTTGGCATTTCCAAACTTCTGGGGTCTCCACTGCACCTTTGATCGCTCACTCACAGCTTCACGTACTGTCCTCGTAGGGCACACTGCCTGGCCTCATGGGCTTTCTGAAATCAAAGATGTAAGTCATGCATTGTGCATGCACCTGAAACCAGCATCACGTGGGTGATGCCAAGGTCAGCTGCCAGCTGAAGCAGTTGCTGAGCTTTCTCCTCTTTTGGTTGCAAAGGTTGAATGTGGGGATTGCTGGACATTCCAGATCCAGTTCCAAGGAAAAACTTTTATACACTGTTGCCATTCTGAGTCATGGTGCTTTGTGGCTTTCTCCTCAAAGCAAAGTCTTCCATTTTTGAAGTTTGGAGGCTGAAAAGAGGGGAGATTTGCTGCTTCTTATGAGGCCCTCAGGTCCCTTGTCTGATGCCCTGCTCCTTCCTTAAGGAATCCCATCCAAGAATTTATTAAACATCACCATCCCCATTTGCTATTTTTATGGTTTATGTCTTGATGTACTTCCACTGCTTTTGGGAGGTGTGGGGCTTTGGAATGTGATTGGATCTCAAGAGTTTGATACTTATCAATGAAGTCATCCTCCGAGGAGTTTATAGATAAATGTGATATTGAGAGGTAAGGCTTGGTCTGAGGAGGTGGGGCACTGGGGAGGCAACTTGGAAGGGTGTATCT
>PVJA010011329.1:0-55016 GCA_004027025.1 Myocastor coypus
AGGGATGCAGGTAGAACATGGCAGAGGAACTGAACACACCTGTCTTAAAAGACCACTTGCAGAGTTGTTTGTGTTTGTGGTACTGACAGTCGATGAAGCACACAGTCTGCATTGTGTCAGGTTGTCATGGGGAAGAGTTGCAGAATAATAAGTAGAGTTTGGTGGGGAAAATCTCAGAAAATTTCCCTGTGAAGAGGTTAGCCAGACTTGTGAAAAATAGTACCAGGTACTAACATGAGTGAGCAGTACTTTCAAAGATCTGAAGAAAAATGCTTCCGAGTCTATACTAAAAAACATTAGATTGTTAATGCAGGGTTGAGATCAAAGTACAGGCTTTAGTACAGACTTTTTGAAAGTGTAAAAATTCAAAGTCACACCAAATATGTTTCGTGTGTTTACAGTGCATAAGAAAAGGTACAGCATGAGAATAAGGGACATGGAATTCAGTATATACCCTGCTGAAGAAATCAAGGTAGAAATTAAGTATTAACTTGAGACACCTGAGATGTTCCTTTCTTCCAGGAAGTTTCCTTCATGACCTAATTACTCAATTTATAATGAAGCTGTTTATATTATACTATAAATATTTGGAATCTTTGGATCTAATTACTCAGTTTACAATGAGCCTGCATTATAAATGTCTTCCAGCCTATAAACCAAACTGCAAATGATTCAATTATGCTATTTAATTAGAATAATTTTTGTACCTGACATACTGGGAAATGGAAGGAGAAAGGAAATGGAAAGGTATGGTGGAAAACTGATGGTGGATTCTTTCTTTTTAAAGAGACATGAGAAGGATTTATTAGAGGTGGAGATACAGGACACACTCAAAGGCTGGGTGTGGGTACTCAGAAAAATGAAGCATGATACAGATAGGAACTGGGGATCTTTTATGTGTTTTAGATAGTGGGAGTCTGGAATTTGTTTTATTTTTGTTTTAAGCCAGGGTTGTTCAGGCTGACTCTTGGTGATCCTCCTGTTACAGGCAGCTAAGTTAGGTAGAAATACTACAGGCAAGCAGGGCTTGGCCCACAAGGGAGCTGTACGTAGAGGATGAGAGCAGACACGTTACAACTGTGGCTAGAGGCATATCCATTGAAGGCCAGACCTTAAGGATGAATGACAAGGCTAAATGCCTCCTCTAGGAACCTGGTTCAATAAAATCTAGGTAGATATTAGTCATCCGGCTGGGTGACCACAACCTCCTGACCCGTCTCTTCCACAAAAGGTGCTTAGTGTTTCCATGTATGCTTCCTATGCATCTTGCTTCCTCACTGGATTAATATTACCTAAGTGGCTACATGTGTAGTCCTGTGTTGACCATAGTTTTGCCCATGTACTCAAGAGAACTTACTGGCAACCTACTGGACCTCCCTCCTGTCTCAGAAATTGACTCTCTCAATAAAATTTCCTACCCTTCCATTGTTGCTTAGAATTTATTCTTTGATTTTGGGGAACAAGAACTGGGTGTATTGGACAACTAGCAGATTGGGAGTTACAATATTTCTTTTATATCGTTTGAAGGTCCTATGTCAGCTTCCTGTAAGTGATGAGATTAAAGGCCTGTGCCACAATGTCTGCTGAATTTAATAATCTATAATCTTAGTGTTATCTAGTGGGTGGGAGAGGAAGGCTCAACTGTACAAAGATAATGGTCCATTTATACAGGAAATCTCAAAATCAACGTCCATTCTTGAGTGAAAGAGGACTACTTGTAAATAAAAAGAGAATGGGAAGATCTACTGATCTATTTGTAGCTGAAAGGGAGGTGCTCAGGTTTGCTGTTTTGGGAAAGGAAGAAAAATAAGTTTAAATGCTGAAGCTACAGCTTTCATTTTAAAGCTATAATTTTTAAAATTGTGATTTCCTAGTCTCTTTTTTAGTTTTATTTCTTCTACACACACACACACACACACACACACACACACACACACACACACACACACACACACGTCCCTTATCCTCCGCAAGGGAGCCTCCTTAGCCATGGATGAAAAATTTGCTCCTGATCTGAAGGAGACAGAAATAATGAGTACCGTCTTCTGAAGAGCCAGCATCTTTGAATAGTCTGAAAAAGTCCATCATCATGAACAGCTGTACTTTGGAGCTCATTTGTATGACAGATAACTTCTTCAAGTCTACATCTTTTCTTTCTTTTTTTTTTTTTTTTGTGGTACTGGGGATTGAACTCAGGACCTTACACTTGCCAGGCAGGTGCTTATGCCACCACCCTATGTCCCCAGCCCTCAAGTCCTACATCTTAAAAGAGCTGCGCACAAACCAAAGTTGAGATCTGTGCAGTTTTCATGTCTCCTTTTAGGTCTCCCTAGGTTGCCAAGATAAATGTCACTAGACTGGGTCTGAGGGTCCCAGATGCTAAAATGAGGAACCTAAGCCACCCTTATAAAATAAGTTTGCAGGCTCGCTGACTCCAATCACAGAAAGAATACATGTCAGGGAAAGATGTGAGAAGGATTTCTTTGAGATAGAGGTAGGATGCACCCAGGGCAGAGTGGGGTGCTCAGAAATGAGGTGCCCTATCATCTTTCATGGAAGGCAATCTACTGACTAAGCCAAAAAACTAGTAAAACTAGTGATTTAAATATGATTTTAAATTGTAATGACAGCAGACACCAGTAACATAACTTCTAAAGGAGGGGAATGGAAGGCAGAGTGATGACACAGGGATAATATAGGACCTCCTAATGCTATAAGGGAAATGTAACTCCCAACCTGCTAGATAGATACCTAACACACTGAATCCATGTGACCCCAATGAACTCTAAGAAGCAGCAGGGGTTAAGAGTAGGAAGTATTTATTGAAGAAAAGATAGCTTCTGTCTAAGAGAGAAAGAGGTTCAGAAAGTGACTTGCCCAAGAGCCTACTTCTCAAAGGAAGTACTATAGAGCAAAATCATGTGGGAACAAAATCATGAGGTGGGTTAAAACTATGATCAATCAATAAGATTACAATTGGTGCAGTTACTTAGGTTAATATCCAGTAGGGAAATAAATCATATAGCGAATGTGCTTGGAAAGAGCAAGAATTTTGCTGGAAGGGGTGGATCGAGGCCCAGGTTCCCCATCCAGGTGATCTATGCCTATTTAGAATATCAGTTATTGTTTACCCCTGGGGAAGATATAGTCACTTTGTCTTTGTCCTGAGGCTTGGTCTTGAACAAACACACCTTTACCTACAGTTATGTGTTCTCATCTTCAGCAGTGATGCCTTCAAAAGCCTGGCCCTGTCTGACTGCCCATAATATTTCTTCCCAATAGCTGTCTATTATAGTAAGACTTGTTGCTTCAATCTGAAATGTTTGAATTTTTGTTTGTGAATGCACTTGTCTATGCTAGTATGTTTTTAAAGGAAGAAAAAAGAAGACAAGATACTAGTGTATCAGGATGTCTGTAGCTATTGGTAACAAATTAAATTTATGAACAATAAAAGACTTATTTATATCTCAGAAGCCCATAGGTCAGGCAGCTTTAGGAGTTGGTAAACCAGGAATCTAGCTTTGTTTATTGATAGTTCTCTTGGCATGGACCTCTGTGGGACTTGACTTCATCCTTCTGTGCTTGTAATCCCAGCACTTGGGAGGCTGAGGCAGGAGGATCACCAGGAATTTGAGGCCAGTCTAGGCTACACAGTGAGTTCAAAGGCAGCCTCAATTACATACTCAGTCCTTGTCTCCAAACAAAACTTGATTGTTCTAGATAATTTCTATTTAAAATTTCTTTTCTGTCATGAGATTAGATTTTAAAAATAGTATTTTAAATAGATTATCCTCTTAAAGTAGGGATGAAGAATTCCCCCTTTTGCACTACTAAGGGGTTATAGAATATTTGTTTCAGTTAGAAAGCAACTTAACCTCAAACACTATTGACTCTTGCTATTGGTAGATTCAACAGTTAGGGTTTCAGTTCTTTGGAACAGATCTTAAAGTTGCATTATGTAATATTTTATGAATTTGCTGAAATACAAAATTGAAGGGCAATCCACTAGGTTTCCCTATCTGTTCTCTTCTTGGACAGAAGCTTTCTTTCCCAATAAATCTTCTATTCTTAAAACAAAACAAAAACCCAAAAATTGAATTGTACACCTTGGAAGTTTACTATTAATTCCGGAGGAAGTGAACATACCTACTTTTAAGCATCTGCTTATCAGAGTAGGTTTGAGTTATATGTAAATAATCTCTATATTCCTTTTTTTTTTTTTTTTTTTGGCAGGACTAGGGTTCAAACTCAGAACCTTACACTTGCCAGGCAGGCATTTGTGCCACGGAGCTATCTCCCCAGGCCCTCTCTATATGACTTTTAAGAGAGAAATTGTGCAGCAAATGCTGTTCATTATATGCAGACTGGAGTCTCTTGTTATCAAGGTCAAGGTTTTTCTTTTCGTTTTTTTTAAGTTTTAAAAAGTAATCTCTTCTTTCAAGTTCTATTATTTCTGTACTATGAATAGTTGACAATAAGGAGATGTCTTTTTTGTCTTTCCACTTCATGACATAGACATTTTCTCTCTGATACACTAACATTTCATCCTTTTTTAGTTTTTATTTTGCAAGTCTTTTAGTACTTCCTGTTCAATCTCAGCATCTCAAACATGTCCATTTTGAGTTGTAAAAGAATATTGTTAAGTTCTGGAGAAGCATAAAAATTATGTCTAATGTACTTTTTAAGTTTTTAGTACAGGATCTACAGGGTCTCACTACAAAGATTGAATTTATAGTGATCCTTCCTGTTTTTCAGCCTCACAAGTGATTACAGGTTCACCACCATGCCAGTCTCATTCACAGTCTCAGCATGCCCTGGGGGCAGGGCCAGCACAACAGGCCTAGGATCCAGTCCACAGCCCCTGGGTCTGCCTAAGCAGGCACTTTAATCAGCTGAGCTACCTGTCCAACCCTTATCTAAGTACTTATGATAATGGTTTTTATCGATTGTGGCACAACATTATAGGTGATTTTTCATAAATAACATAAACTCAAATTAGTAAAAAAAAAAACCCCTCAGAACTTATTATTAGATTCCATTAGAAACAAAGATCAAAGACAAATGCAACATTCTAAATAAAAAAGCATGCTAAAAGTAGCTGAAATGAAATAAGTATACAGGCATATTATGGTAGCTCACGCAAATAAGAACTGACTGCTGGAAGGATGTTCAGGATAGCCTATGAAGGGGTTAATACAGAGCTTTTTCCTGTTTCAAGCTCTTCACTAACTCATTCACTTGCATCTGTCATGGTTCTCTGAGCCATTATGATTACCCAAGTGATGGCAGAGTTGGCTTCTTCCAAGGCCTCTGCCCTGGGCTTGCAGGTGGCCATCTTCTCTGTCTAACTCTTCAATCATCTTTCCTCTGTGTTCAAATTTCCTCTTAGAGATACAGCAGTCATTTGGGCTACAGCCTCCCCTAATGACCTCACGTTCACTGAATTATCTTTGTAAAGGCCGTTGTCTTGAAGTACCAGGAATTAGATCTTCAAGATAAAGGTTGACAGGAGGGGATACAGTTTAGCCCATAGCAATCTCCATCTTAAGGTTTTTCTGTTTTTGCTTGGAGTTGCTTGCTATGGTTATAGACAGCTAAATTAGGTAGAAATATAGGCAATCACACATGGCTTGGCCTTGTTAGTGAGTGCAGAAGGTGAGAACAATTGTGCCTGCAGGAGTCTGAAGACTAAATCGCAATGGTCAGGTTTACATACCTCCCAAGTAGATAGAAGGAAGTTTGAGATTATTGGTTCTACTCTCTTGAGATTTCTGATATAAATAAACCATTATTTCAGTAGGGGTGGAGTGGGCCATCCTCTTCCAGTACAGTACGACTAAAACTGAGTAAAGACAAGACTAAAGCTATGGATTGTCCATCAGGGTTAAGGATGTCATCCCTGCACACTTACTCTGTGACCTCTTCCCTACTGGATCAATATTACTTAAGTGTCTATAGCTGTCATCTTATTGCTTCATTGTGATTTTGTCCCATGTTGTATCCACCTGGCAATTTTGCATTATGAAACTTCCTTTGAGAAGTGGCAACTCATTGTGGACCCCTCCTGTCTCTCAAGAGCTTCTCTCATGCCCTATTCCTTCACCAATAAATTTTCTTTCTCTTAACCTCCATTGTTCTTTAGAATTCATTCTTTGATTTTGGAGAACACAAGCTAGACATATTGTTCCTCTAGCATATTGGGATTTATAATTATTTCTCCTATTTGGAGGTCCTATATCACTATTATGACCCATTTATCTGATCAAATATTCTTCTGGCCATCTCTCTCCATTTTGCCTCATCTGATGATAGTCAAAGTTAAATTTCCACCATTTATTTGAATATTGGCTTTGCATTTTAAACCAGTGGCCTTTAGGAAGTCAAATCTATACCTGACTTATTTCCCTTAGGTCAGGCCCTGCAACCTTTTTTTTCTTGTGCCTTTTCTACCAGTTTATGTTACTGTGGTCTCACAGGGCACCTCATCATAGAGTCTTTTTGAATTATGACACATCATGCAGTTACCACTCACTGAATTAGCAGTTTCCATCAGTATAGCAAACATTTTAAATTATCTCATTTTAAACTCAGTCTCCTATTATTTAAATATAATTTCACATAATAATCACTTGAAGAAGCGTTACATGACTCATTACATATACTTATTAGGGAAATTCATTTAAATAAAATTGCTGACATTTCACAATTTTACAACTTAAATATATTAATACTTAGGAAATTATTTAAAAGTCATATAATTTTCTTGTTATAAGTTAACTTAGGCAGGACTAGTGTTTGCTAATAACTATTATTTGGTGATTTGTGTTTACTCTTATCACTTAGATAATGCTAATTCTTAGATACTTAGATCAGTAATGTATGCTTACCCATATCTGAGATATAAAATGTGGAGAAAACCATTTTTCTTTATTTCTCATGGGGGAGGAAACTTATGATCCATTCATCTGTATTTCCCTTCTCTGTGTAGGTAGAGCAGTATATGAGTCAACATAGCCTAAACCCCAATAACAACCCCAACTCTAATGACTTAACACATTCATTTGTATTTCCCTTCTCTGTGTAGGTAGAGCAGTATATGAGTCAACATAGCCTAAACCCCAGTAACAACCCCAACTCTAGTGACTTAACAATGCAATAGTTCATTTTTTATTAATACACAATCTGCTTGAGTCTGGGGCAGTGGTTCTCCAAATGAGATAGCTGTGCTGCTGCTCATTAGCTCTGTATCAGTCTTCTTTGTTTTTTTCTTTTTTAAAAAAATTATTTATTTATTTTATTTTATTTTATTTTTTTCTTGTTTCAGAACCTTTGTTTGTTTATTCACTCATTTTTATGGCCGGCTCAGCCCGCCCTGAGGGCAGGACTGGTGCAGCATGTGGTGCCAGGGATCGAACCGAGGTCCCTGAAGCGGCCCAAGCTTTCCCAAGCAGGCGCTTTAGACCACTGAGCCATCCTGCTGGGGCCTGTATCAGTCTTCTTTGGTTGAAAAGAAAAAGAGGAAAAAGTCACATTGTGATAGGCATTGGCCTATCGCTAATATAAGTCCTTCAGCTCACTGGTTGGCTGGGATCTTATAATCACATACCTGGTAGTATAATTTTTTTTATAGCTTATGTGATTGTGGGCTAGAATATGGTCACTATTAGCAATATCTTCTTTAGGGAGGTACTTTGTTGAACATAAACTCTTTAGGAGAGCTGTTCTCCAATTTTGTAGCATTCAGTGTGCATCTCATGGCAGTTGTGTGAAAGATAATAGTGGTACACCCGTATAATGCATGTATTTCCACAGGTAGGGGGAATAGAATATACTAAAGTATATTTCACATTCAGTTTCTTAAATATTAGGATAATATGAAATACTTCTAGTTTTTATGTAATATTGTGTTTTTGAAAAAGAATAGCTGCAAATCTATCCTTTACAGAAGGCGTTTGTGAATTCTTTAGTGAAGTATAGGACACACTGAGTTTCAAAAGTTTGCTGATTATCCGAAGATTTCTCAGAATCCTTTGCTATGCTAATTCACATGGGACATCTCCAAAAAGGAGGCAGAGTTTGAGGCATTTTTAAGATCCATGATTAAGAAAGCCTTTTCCAAGGAACATCTCTGTGGACCAGTTAAGTCAAGGAAGGGTTCTGTGTAATGCTTGTTAGAAATCATATGAAAGGACAAACTTGTGTGGAGAGGCAAAGTTAAACTTTACTGTAAAAGCTTGTCATGAACAAGGGCTGCATTAATGTCCCTCGCGGAGCCACTCTGAACACCAGTGCAAAATTAGTAGAAGAGCAATTTGAAGAGCATTATGGCCTTAAGGAGGCAAAGGGTATGTGTAGAATATTAGCTTTTTTGTTATTAACGTTAGGAAACTCCAGATTAAAGCTGGACATTGGTCATAAAGACCGAATACCTGTGATTTAGGAGCTATAATATTCACGTATCTTAGGGAAGAGTCTGAAAGTCTTCCTTAAAGTTAATGAGAGTGCTCATTAACTTCTGTTTGCCCTTTGCAAAATACATAAAAATTATGAATACTAAAGTGGAGAAAATTCATAAGCTTTGTCCATGTGGAAAAAAAATGCAAAGATAATTGCATCCACGCATCCAGACTCTGCCCTTTTTCTTTCTTCGTTAAGAAAATAGATATAACCTGACATAGGCCCAGATTTTCCCACCACCCTCCTTTTGGAGGATGCTTTCTCAGCCTTTCTGTGAGCCTACTGCCATCAACAACTGTTGGCATTTTTTACCATTAGCCAATTACAGACTAGATCACATCACTCAGGGTATTTGAAGGTATTGCTCCAGAAAGCTTTCCCCTCTCTTGTTACCTGTTTTCTTTCTATTCACACTAGCAGCCAAAGTTGTTCTTTCTGCCACTGTAGAACAAATTCTTGTTTGGCTCTATTTCTCCAGACAATAATTACTGTCTCATTTTTATTCATGTTTGTAGCAAAACTTTTCTGTAGAGTTTTTATTCTCATAATTTCACCTTCTCTTGCTAGGGTCATTAATGAGCTGCATATTATGAAATCAATATCAAATAATAGATCATTTCTTATCCCTCTTACATGCAGTTATCAGTTTTCTCCTTGGTAGTCTTCTTGCTCTTAACTTTCCAATCACTAAACATTTGGCTTTTCTTGTTTGCATTGGTTGTCTTTTTTTCAGTGTCCTTTGCTGAGTACTTCTCTCTTTTGTGTCTTCTTAGTCCTGGTCCTTCTTATCCCCTCTCCCTTCCAGTTTTTTCTTCATTCTTTCCTTTCCCTTTTGATGTAAGATGGATTTATCCATCCACCAAAGTACTGATATTAACTTCTCCATCATTATTTTTCTCTAATATATGTTAATGTGAGAATATAATTTTCTGTTTAAGTACTACTGTTCAAATTGTCAGAGCTAAGGCATTATGTTTGGAAAATTAATATAGAAAGTGCCAGTTATAAGAAAATTAGAGAGAAACTCTGAAAACTGAGATTTTTATAGGATTTCCTTTTTCTGAGTAGAGATGCATGAGTTTATCTTCTAAAAATCTTTGAAAGAATAATATCTCCTTATCTTGATATTTTTAGCTGTTTATAGTTTCACAAGGACTTTAACGTGCTGTTTAAGTTTTGTATTCAAACATAGCAAGTAGTAGGCTGATAATTTCTGTATTTTTCATTAAAAACAAAATTATTCTGTGTTTTCTAGCACTGCATTATTTTCTAACTGATCTTTAGTAGGTCTAAAGAAATCTCTGTGGATTCATATTTAGATACATTTATAAAGTATGTTTCTGTTAGTTCTACTAAGAGAAAAGATGAAGTAACTTTGATATTTTCAAGGGCTACTTTCTAGAACCTGTTTCAGAGCCCTCATGGAGGAGTTCAGAGTGGTTTAGTCCTGGATTTAGTTATTTGTGAAACCAGTGCTTCTTTTGAACTTTTCAGTTGTGTGAGACAAAAAAAGTTTGCTTTGTTTAAGCCAACTTGAGTTGAGTTCTAGCACTTTCCATGTGGATGGACTCTTAATCAAGTCTCCCAAGAAAGAAGGGGGAGTTATACTGGGTGGCTCCAGAGAAGGAAGAAACTAAGATCATAAGGGAAACTAATGCTTTGCTAAGTTGGGGAAATATACTGGGCCAGTTGTGGGAGCCCTTTGGAGACTGGGCGGAAGTAGGAGTGAATGATTAACGAATAACAGATCTTTCCCTCCCACACAGCTGCCCCAGATCCAGCTGTCCCAGTATATCGTGAAAGTCTTTCTATTTTTACAGTATTCTTTGCAGTTTAAAAAAAAAGCCTGGGAGGCATTAAAGATGACTGACACGTGTACCATCTATCATAGAAGTTATGGGAGGCAAGTCATCTGCCCTCTAAAGATGTCCACATTCTAATCCCCCGAAACTGTGACTGTGTTCAGTTAAGCAAGGGATAGTAGAGTCTGGCTTTGAGTCAAGGAGAATATTATGATTACCCAATGTGATTGCAGGTGTCTGTCTATGAGGGAGTGGGAGAGGAGAGCCAGATCCGGAGCGATGGTGTCTTTGTGAGAAAGAGTGTGCCTGCCCTTGATGGCTTTAAAGATGGAGAAAATCTGGGAGTAGAGGGGGCACATGTTGAGAGGCTCAGGCAGGAGGATTGCCTTGAGTTTGGGGCCAGCTTGGGATATGCATAGCAAGATTAAAAACCAAAAGGGGAAAAGAAGGGGGAGGGGGTCACTGACTAAGGAATACAGGCAGCTTCTAGAAGGTGGAAAACATAACAGAATGAGTTCTCTCCTTGGTTTCTAGAAAACCCATGCTGGTACCTGGATTTGAGATCAGAAAGGCTCCTTCGAATTTCTAATATGAACTATAGTTCAAGACATATTTGTCCTTCTTTTAGGCCACCAAGACTGTGGCCATTTCTTACAGCTGCAATTGCAAGTGAATACTGCGCTCCAAGGAGGGCAGAGATTCCAGGCTTGATGGCAAAGCTAGGCAGGAAGGATCAGTAATGACAATGGTGCCTGTGGGGTCAGGGCTGGGCTGAGATGTATATATCTACCATCACTGTTTAGTTTCAGAATTCTGGTGCATTTCTCCGGTGCAGGGCATGTGTACTCAGGGTGATGACATTGGCCAGCCATTTGGCGGGCAGGTGGGAGGTCCAAGATAGATTCTTCTGCTTTGTTTTGTTTTATTTGCAGACATGGGATTCAACCCAGGGTTTTATGCATACAGGGAAGGTGATTTACCCCTGAGCTACACTCCCAGCCCCAAATTAGTCTTAGTTTGATTTGGAAAATCATTAGGATATTTATAGAACACATTTATATCCATTTTTCTTTTTGATATCTTGACAGCAACTCCTCCCTCTGTGGATGTAACAGGGCCCAAACCCTCCTCAGCTTTCCTTTCATCTTCATTCTGTCACTCAAATCTTCAAGCACAGGTCATAATACAAGGTTATTCATCTATCCTCTAGCCTTCCAGCAGGTCTCCTTACTCTCTAAACCCTGTTGGCTGCAGTTTGTTAAAAGCCTTCTCAGATTTGTAGTTTCTTCTATTTTCTCACTGAATTCCAAGTACTACATTGTTAAAAAAATTATTTATCAACTACCTAATGCTTTTAATTGGAAGTTGATTTGTAACAGTTTCTATAGGTTCTGCCATATACTAAAAGTACAGAAACATTAAAGTCAAATTCATTTCAAACAGAAGCACACCACCAGTTAGGCTAAAACCTTTCCTGTTAGTGGTACCCAGTCACATTTTTTCCAGTTGTTTCTCCTTTTCCAGCTACGCTGAATAGCCACAAGAAGCTGTCGATTAAACTCTCAGATGCTGAGTTTTATTTGTTGACTGCAATTTTTCATGTATCTGAAAGCATTTTCTATAATAAACCACAACATAGTGTCTTTGCAGTCATCACTGGTGCCATATTTTTAGTAAAAATCAATATATATTGGTTGAGTTCAGACTTTAATGTAGCTTTTGTTTTAATCAGATGAATTAATAAATATATTACTGCAGGGCGGAAGTGCTTTCTTAGCATGGTCAGGTTCTTCATTTTCTCCATGATTGCTAGGACCTTTATTCTATTTAGCCAACTGCCCAAGGGACAGATTTTTTTTTTTTTTATTTAGTTTCACTGATACATTAGCATTTGTGACATAGTGGAAGCTGGAACATTACAAATGTCTGTAATTGTTTGCATTGCTGAAGGGAATATGATGTTGTTAATATCTATTACTGGACTAAATGAATGAATTAAGTAGCTAGAAACAAATATGATTGTCAAGCATGATTTAGTTGGCGTATAGCTTTAGAACAGCTGCCAACTTTAATGTGCAGGGTGGAAGAGGGCTTCATAACACTGCAAGTGCCGATGTTGGACACCTCTGCTTCCCCACTAGATGGAGGCCTTGCCTTGCTTTAAAGCTATGTACAGCCTAGACACTGCAGGGAGACATGAATTACAGGGATTCTGCTGATTCCCCCTTTGTTTTTGTGCTCCATTGCTCTATTTCTATTGTTACCTTGTGCATTTTTTTTTCTTTCTGGAGTAGACCATAAAAGTAAGATGGGGGCAAATCAAAGGAAGGTGATTGGGATGAACAAGACGATGAGTTATGAACACCAACTCCGTGGTGTACGAGGTGGGATTTTTCCTTAATTTCTCAGTCTCCCCATCGGTAGGCCCTGACCAACAATGGGATTCATAGCTGTACCTGGCTGCCTGGGGCCTCTCTTCTTGGGCATTCCTGATTTGTGTTAGAACACACCTCAACAGGGTGCAGTTTGCTCACACAGACTCAGTTTGTATTTGAGAGCATCTAGTACTCTACTTACTGCACAGCTTTTATTCATTAGGCATCGTGCCAAGTTCTTTTACATCCGCTCTCTCATTCTCACAATTCCAAGGGGTAGAAATTATGATCTGTCTCTCAGCCAGGTGGAAGCTAGCTATTCTGGGAAGGTAATCTGATAAAAAACGTATTCTAGGCTGACGTGCTGGGAACATTTTTACAGTATTTCAGTATTGTGGGCCCGTTAAATTTAGAGCATGCAGTGATAGATATTACTACAAAGGTCTATATATTGTCAGATTTCCGTGAATGTTCAACAGTGACTTCCAGTTATATGGGCAGTTCTTACTCTCTCATGTATCAATGATATTTTTACTCCTGAAGGGTATAAAATCTATGAAGTGTCTGTAGTATTTAAGGCTTTCTTGGCATAGGACAACTCAGAAGATCAACCATGCACATTAGAAATGCGTTCCAAACTCTAGATAGGATCTTTATAACATTTTTGGAGGAGAAAGGGATTAGGAATCAGTGAAATCCTTGGTAAAGAGGTAAATAATTAAAGTTACAACAAGTAGCAGGGTAGAAAAAACCAACTACAGCATCTCCATCATGTTGCTTTTCATGTATATTAGCATGAAACTTCTATAAACTTTGTCAGGTTTCACAGGTGACATTGCTTGGTTAATTCTGTATCACTGCTTTGATTATAGAGCAAGTCTTTTGTTTGTCCCAGGTTGTGGCAAATCTAATGGTTCCATTTTCCAAAGATCATGGACGTTAACCTTTTCTTTTCTAGAGGCTGAATTGTGTGAGATATTAATAAGCAATCTTTTGGTAAATCAAATATTCATTTCTCAAGAGGGCTGAGAGACAAGGGTAAAATTAAGCTGTGAATTTCCCAATTCTCCAAATCCAAGCATCTTTGATTGTCTGCCTGAGAAATACTGAAGTCACCTGAGGTAAGACCTGACATCACAGTCTCAATGCTTAGTCAACTGAATGCTTGGCCTACTTCCTTGGTCCTTCTCTTATCTCTTGGTATGTCTTTTTTTTTTTTTTTTTTTTTTAGACATGGTCTTGCTCTGTGGTCCAGGCTAACCTGAGTTCACTATGTAGCTCAGGCAGGATTCACAACTCCCAATAATCCTCCTGCCTCAGCCTCTTAAGTGCTGAAGTTACAATGCACACTACCACATGGATCTTCATGATTTTGGGCTTTTTCTGCCCCAGGATCTTAGTCAGTGCCAAGGCAGCCCATAGATCTCTATGTCTGAGTGACAAGACAAAGGGCTGGAGATTGATTTCTGTTTTCCTAGAAGGCCTTTGAGCTACTTATGCAAATTTGTTAGACCTTCCAGCAACCTTCTGTAGTTTTCTTGCTGCCTTGGCCTCGACCCCATACTATATAGTATATTATTTGTTGTATTTTTGCATCATTGGACATGTTAAAAACATAAAATAAGAAAAACAAATGAACAAGAAAAGCCAGCAAAAGCAACAACAAAAACCTTTTGTGAGAGGGTGGTGCTAACTGCAAAGCCTCTAGTTGCCTCAGAGGAAGGCAAAACCGTCAAGCACAGGCAACATATCCCTACTCAGTCTGCCATTCTGAGTTTCAATATTGCCCAGGTCCTGGCTCTCTCTACTCACCACCGACACCACTTAGTGGGTGCCTCCTAGCTCGTGAGAGTCATGGGGGCCAAATCTGAGGCACTTTTGAGGGTCTCCACGGGACGCGTTGGTTAGGGCTGCTCCATTGGCCTGTGAGGAAAGCACCAGTACTGTGCTGGGAATGACCCCCCTCTTCCACAGCACTGGGCTAGGGGCCATCCCTACTTGGATAGGTGTGAATGCTGTGGAGGAAGGCTGTTGGGGATGGGGCTGTCTCAAGAGGATCTACATCCCAGAGAACTGGGATGCTAGGTCGACCATTGAGAACAGCAGACAGACCTTGGGACCAGTGACTGAGCAGAAGATTGAGCAGCTCCCACCACAGAAGTGGCCATCGTGAAGGGTATGAGAAGAACTCCCCTGAGCCTGTCTCTCCCAGGGAATAGCTCTTCAGGCCTGTCAGGGTCCAGGCACGCTGTCCTTGGCCATTTGCTCAGCCTGGTGGGCCAGAAGCACAGTGACAGTGGCACCCCAGTGGTGAGGGCATCTATGCCCTTTCCACTCTTCTTTCTCCTCTCATTCTGGCTCAGCCTCCAGGCCTTTGTCTCTCCCAGCAAGGAGAACAAAGAAGAGGAAGGCGAGGACCAGGTCTTCCTGTTCCCCTTCCTCCATGTTGCTGGCCCAAGGGAGGAAGGGCTTATAACAGAGGATAAAAACTGAAGTTTTAATGCTAATTTTCGACAGGTGTCTATTGTCTAAATTGCTGATTACCTGAGATTGACCAGCAAATTAACAGGAACTGCCCATGATGTCCTGTGAAGGCTCAGAAGAACAAGCTGTGACTGTGGCGGACTGACAGCTGGTGGGCAGCTTGTCACACCCAGCTGAACTGAGTCAGCATGGTGCTGGTGCGCGGGGCCCATGTGAGGACTGTGGCCAGCAAGATAAAAAGGAGAACTGGAAAAGAAGAAGAGGTGCAATTAGGAGGCTGTCGATCCTCCTGGGGCCGCTGCTTCTCCCGAGGAGCTTGTCCCACTGAGCTTCCTGGTATGAACTAGTGTGTTCTCATCGCCAAAGGAACTCAGGACCTGGCTGTCGCTGAGGGTCACTGTGCTTTTCTTTGTGAAGAGCTCTGGTCCCTACTTTGAGTATCACCTCCTGGCTCTGGAGGGGAAGATGGTGTGTTGCTCAGTCTCCTGGAGCAGCTTGTCTACTGGCTTTCCTCACGTGAATGTGGCTGTTCTCATCTTTGGAGGGCCTCAGGATGTCATTGTCACTGAGGATGGCTGTGGTACCTTTCAGGGGAGCTCTGCTTCTTACTTTGAGCATCACGTCCTCACTTTATTGAAGACCCCTCAGCCTGCAGCTCTTTGTATCAATTACACCTTGATAAAATTATTTTTAAAAGTAAGTAAGCAAACCAACAGAAACCTGAGCGGTGGGTCTTGCTTCTTAAGAAAGAAGAGCTAGAGGCCCCACTTTGGCTTTATAACTTTCCACACCAGTGGAGAGCAAAGTAAATCTAGGGCCTAGAAATGAATTTTAATACTTCTTATATAGGTTAGCCCTTCCAATTCATATCTAGACAGAATTGCGGAGGTGTTTTCCACAACTCTGAGTTTATAAAATCTCTTTGTAGTGGGGTGGTTCTCTCTTGCCCTCATTATCATATAGCTTATTTTGAGATTAAAGCAAAGAGTACTAATGCCTGCAACTTAAAGGAATGCTTAAGATCTCTTTCTCTTTCATCCTCCAGACTTTCCTGGTCTCCCTTTGAATGCACTGTGTACCAGGAGGTCCATCTCTTATTTCCTGAGCTTTCTCGGTTGTGGATATTAGTTCTAATGGAGCTCTTTTTATGAACTTGACTCATTTGTTCATAAAACGTGTTCATAAACCTCTTGCACCCTGGTCCACACTTATGCAATTAAAGATAGCTAAAATGAACATTTTTTCCCCTGGTTCTTAATGACTGGAAGAAGCAGCTTGGGGCCAAGGGTGAAACTGAGGCTCCCTGCCTGATGTTTACCAGCATCACTATCCAATAGGCCTGAGCACTTATCCACAGCACTCTGCAAACACTAAACCTCAGGATGCTCTCATGAGGCATCTGCTTTGTCCAGATGAGGAAACTCTTTTTTAAAAAATCAAGAAGCAAAATGCTGAAAGAGTAGCTGCTTAAACCTGTGGCTGGTCACTCTCACACAGTAGGGAGGGTGGGGACAGTATGGTCTCTCCTGTCTTCCACTTCTTTCTCCCAACTAAAAGGCTGCTTGGAATTTTAATAACATTGTGGAAACAACATTACTCCCCCCCCCTTTTTTTTTTGTTTAGATCTTTGACTATTTTAGAAATCAAGGAACAGCTAGCCCTATAATTAAACTGTGAAAACAAAGCTATGTGTAGCAGAAAACCATCCCATGAATGTGATTTCCTTGTGGCGGATTGACAGGTTCAAAGCCATAATGTATGTTGCCATGGGCACCAGATTCTGTTTGCTCTGCTGGTTCATTTTACTTAGCTGCTGAAGGAGGAGTCACTGAGCCAGCAGTCACTAGCATTGTTAGAATAGATTTGTAATTTTTATGTAATACCTTCTCTTTATAAATCCATACAAATAACAGCTGCAAACTGTTTGCAGTTGCTTCAGAGGCAGCATTTTCAGACTCTCTTAGGACTGTGGCCTGCAGAAGGGGATAAGGAAGAGCACCTCTTTCCTTTCTCAATTCTCTCATCCATCACAGGCTATTCATAAATATTTGTCCAAAAGATGGGGGATGGATGAATGGATAACTCATTATCATGCACTAGCTACTGGAATTAGATTTTGGGTTTTAGGGGAGCAGGTTTGGGACAGAAATGGCAATGAAGAAAAGGCAGAGGAGGAGGAGATGGCAGGAAAGAAAAGCAAGTGGACATTCTGGAGTGCTTCAATAATCATCCAGACATGGGGTGCGGAATTAAATCTGTCCTTTGGCAGGTCCAGGAGAGAGAGAAAGGAACAAAACAGTACTACTTTTCCTAAGACACAAAAAGCAGTCAAGTAGTTCTCTGTCCACCCTCGTCTACCTCTGTTCCTTCATGAGGTGCTTAGAGGGCTACAACAGGAAGTGAGCTGGGGTGGGGGACTCACTCTATCTGGAGGGCTGCCAGTGGTTCCCTGGTGCCCAGCTAATGAATGAAGATGTGCTTCATTTGTTCAAGATATCAGGGCCAGGTGACTTTTGTTTTGAATTATGCATTTTCCTTCCTTGACAAACGAAGCCTGCTGCCAATGCCTTCAAATCAGAAAAAGCTACTTCTCCTCGTGTGCAGCAGTGAGCATTTCACAATGTAAAAGGATGGCTCCAGGACTGTGGCGAGAGTGACAGTATTTCAGAGCGATTTTCTCTTTCCTTCTCCCTGCCACCCGCGTGTTCAGTGTTGTCTAAGCAAATTCTGGCAGTGTCTTTTGTATCTGCATGATGCCTAAGTAAGCAAAAGGCAGGAGAAAGCAAATGTCTTCCAAATCGCCATTTATCATGAACACAAATCATAGTTTCAGCTCTTTGGCTTGATGCAAATAAGCTGACAGATGTACAGCACTGGCAACAAGTCTTGTGATTGACATGGCCCTGTCAGCTGCTGAATATATATTTGATTTCTCCTCAGAAAGAATGAAATTATGAAATGTAATTAATCATGTAATATTCACTGACTCACCCCTCCCGTTCGCCCCAACACACTTTTTCAGGTCTCCCCTTCCCAGAGAGTTAGTGGCTGGGCAGCTCCCAGGGTTGACTTTGCCTTTTAGAATATTCTTAATCTCTCTCAGGAACTTCCTTCTCAACTCCCCTAGTCCCTAGTCAGCAACAGTTATCTGTTCCTATTTTCTCAGTAAATCTTTGGTCCTTGTAGGTAAAGGTTTGATGATAATCTGATAATGTGATAAAAGAGCTCATAGCAGATATTAAAACAACAACACAGGGCAGAAATCCTGATTTCCCATAAAGTCCTTCTATGATGGAAAAATGAGAATTTATAAAAAGGCAGAGGTACAGGATGATAGGTATTGAGAGGGATTGAGGAAAAATGATTAAAATCTATTTTAAATTGCTTGCCAAGTATGTTATCCAGTGCCTCACCCAGTGACAGTGAATCTTTTAGAGCTTTCAGTGATACAGTCCAGTGCAGCACACATGCCATGGGGTCACCATCCCTGCCTTAACCTTTCAAAAGTTTCCCGCAAAATTTACTCTAGATAGATAGGTCTCAGTCAGGCATGGTGGCACATTCCTGTAATCACTCAACTTGGAAGGCTGAGGCAGGAGGATAGCTATGAGTTCTGGGACAGCCTGGGATACATAAGTGAGTTTCAGGCAAGTCTGAACTACACAGTGAGAACCTGTCTCAGTAAACCTGTCCTGCTCTTAATCTCTGTTGTTCATTGGAGTTCATTTTTCAATATGGGGGACAGGAACTGGGCAATCTGACATCAAGTTGGTAGCTATAGTTACCCTATGTCGAGGGAAGTGACCTTGACAATGCCTTTGAAGAAATGTCTTCTCCACTAAAGTCCCTTAGAGTGTTATATTCACTGTATCCCTTAATGATCCAGTTGTAGGAAAAGAGACCATAACTTCCATCACTTACTTCCAATTATTAAAGGTCACAGCTGTCTATTAAAAAGATCAAGATTGTGTACAAATTGTTTTTGCTCTGTTCCCAACACACATATGACATGAATACATAATAAATAAGTAGTTATTAAAAACAGTGAAAAGAGGAATATACAATCAAGCTTACTGCTTGCTCAAAATGTGTTCTGGAGTAAATCTCCAATTATGGAACTTTTGGTTGCTTATAGCATACTAGTGGAAGGGATTAGATAAGAAGGGCTTTTACCTATTATGGACTGTTGGACTATATATAAAGCCACTTTCTTTTCATTCAATGAGAAGAAAGATTTGTACTAATAGTGTTTAGAAAAGATTTCATGTCTGCATCTTGTATTCTGAAAAATTACTATGAAGACAATATACAATATATTAATTATTGTAATTGTTTTCTCATTAAAATGAATAAAAATATTAAAAAATTTTATAGACAAGGGCCCAGGGAGATAGCTCAGTGGAATAAGTGCTTGCCTGGCAATCACAAAGTCTTCAGTTTGATCCTTGGTACCACCAAAAAAAAATTATAGACATTTTTCAAGATGTCTAGATCTTATAATGCAATATAGATGAAGGTAAATACAGTTTTGAACAGTATAAGGGATCATAAATGGTCCGCAGAGATAGTCTTGGAGGAAAACAACCCTATAAATTAAGGTTTACATATACAAAAAGAACACTCACAAAATTTTAAAATGTAGAAATACAGGCAAAATGTTAATAAAGCTATTTATAAAAATTTTTAAATAATTTTGATTCATTTTAATGAGAAAAAAGATAAAATAGCAAAGAAATAGTTTCAAAAAAGGATTAGTAGACATTTAAAATAATACATTGCATATTGTCTTCATAGTAGTTATTCAGAGGATAAAATGTAGACATGCTATCTCAGAAATAAAAAAGGACAAGAGAAAAAAATTAAGGTTTATTGAAAGTAAGCATTAATGTTTAATTGTTAAAAAGACAAAGACAGAAACAGTAACAAGCAACAGTACAAGCGGTACAGAATTTCAAATCAGTAATAAAAATTTAACGATGGTTGTTGTACTACATATTTTCATCATCTATAAAATGTTGATGCATTCTGTGTTAAGAAAGTCTCTTTGAATAATGTATGTTGTCCCCTACACTGTAAATGTTTTATTAATGTATTGCTAGTGATACATCATAAGCAAGTTAATCATGGAGAATACATACCATATCTTGATCACTTTTGGTTTTTAAGATGGCTTTATCTTGTAGTTCAAGTTTGTGTGTATAACCTAAGTTGGTCTCAGATTCATGACAGTACTCTTGCCTCGGCCCCTTGAGTGCATTTAAGTCTTTACTCCATTTAAAATATTTCTTTTTGGGGCCAGAGAGATAGTTTGGAGGCATAAGCACCTACCTGGCAAGCACAAAGACCTGAGTTTGACCCCTGGCCCCACATGCTGTGCGATCCCAGCTCTGGATCCCTGGGCACGCCATCTGCGTCCCAGATCTGGGCACCCACCATGCGGTCCTGGAACCAGGTGTGGTGGCACACACCTATAATCCCAGCACTCAGGAGGTTGAGCCAGGAGGATCTCTGAGTTAGAGACCAGCCTGGGGATAAAAAGTGAGCATAAGGCCAGCTGGAACTGCATAGTGAGACCCTGTATCAAAATATTTCTTTTCTATATAGAATTCAAACAGTGAATCTTTTATTCCTTATTGCAAAACCAGCACTCTTTATTAAAATAACTTTTTTCCCCAACGAAAAAAAGAAAAAAATTATTTTTTTTAATGAGCAGAATAGATTTATTAGGGGAAAGAAAGCTCCTGTCTGAGAGAAACAGGAAGGAGGGTCCTGAGCGGGTGGTCCCCCAAGAAAAAAATTATTGTAACTGCCCCACTAACCTATTGTGAAACTGTCTCATTGTTATTTCTTTCTCACTAAAAATAAAATTTAAAGAAGAAGGGCTTTTACAAAATCTTACATTTTTATCACATCAGTGAATGTTCTGCTCGGGAGTGCATTAGCTTTTCCTAGCAGACAAGACATTTATTTCCTGGTTTTAATAGCAAAACGTATTCACCAGAGAAGGGCTGAAAACTACAGGAAGGAATTAAAATTGCCACGAATCCTGCCCTTAGGGGATAAGTTATTGACCATTTAGTGTGAGAGTGTGAGTAGATATCTGTAGATACAGGTAGAGCTTAGTGTCCTGATTCTTTCATGGAACATGACATTTATTTGTTTATTTTGTCTTTCTGAGATCAAAAGGTCCTGCTATACAATTCAGGCCGGACTTGTGCTCACTTTGTACCCCAGGCTGGTCTGGAACTCTTAAAGATCCTTCTGCCTCAGTTTCCCGTTTGCTAGGATTATAAATGTGTGCCACCATGCCCAGCTTCATTGAGCATTACATGGTGAGCATTTTTATGGATCATTAGGATGATCTACAGCATAATTCTGTTGTTGTTTAACAATTCTGCGGTTTATCTCAGTGGGCTATTTTCTGTCTTTGGATGTTTAGCTATCTAGTGTTTTGTTTTCACATGTTCATACTGTGACATAACTTCCCATCAAACGCTTTGCTCTCATCTTTAATGCTGAAATCCTGAGTAGTGTTGGATAAAATAGTTCATAAGCGGCTTATTTTCACCTGCTTCTTCATCTGTCATCCTCTGAAAAGAAATAAACAGCTCTGTGACCTCATGCTTCGCTGTTTAACAATATTCGAAAAGTTCTTAGAAAAAAAGTGAAATGTCCTCAGCAAGAGTCTGCTAGTGCTGCAAGTGATACATTTGTTTTGAAAAAAATAAACCGCTTTATTCTCTGTTCGAATGTTAGTTTTATTATGCGTGGGTTTCGTGATCCACTTTGACTTCAGCACTGCAGGAGCCCAAGCGAGGTCTCCGTCCAGCTCCTTCCTCTGCCTGAGCATCTGCCTCTTGCCATCACTTCAGTGCCACTGATGGAAGCACCACCTTTTCATCAGGACTTCCAGGGAGCCTTCTCCTTCATTCTTGTGTTCTGAAGGGGCAAGAAGCATTTAAGACTTGGGTGTGGTCCCAGCAGCCGCTGATGGTAGCTCTGGGAGCTTCCTGGTCGCACGTCTGCAAAGCAGGGGCGAGGTGGAGCTGGCGATCAGGCTGCTCAGGGAAACAGCGAATCCGCAGCCTTTTCCTCTCCTGACCCCCGGAGGTGAAGGTTTCGCTGTCGGCTGGGCGTGGATGTTGAGAAGCTTCCTAGGGTCTTTTGACCCTAGCAAGCTGCTAACGAAGTGTCACCAAGATGCTTCCAGGCACTCCGAGGTAGCTGGACATGTTAAAAAGCTGACCTTTCCCCTTCCGAGTTCTGGCACGCCCCAGGAGTGCTGGGCAGGCAGCAAGTCGTACCAGATAATAACCCTCGCCTCCTTTCCAACCACTACAGAAACGCAAATTATTGCCTTGAGAAGGAAGCGCGTAGGCTTAGGAAGTTTAGATCAGCAGGGATTGCTAATGAGTCACGCTCCACGTCGTACACACTGTTCAGGTAGTGCCAGGAGACGAAAACGTGCTGCGGAGTGACTCCCCTGCCTGAAATTTCAATCACAGAGCAGCACAAAACATGCAGCCGTTCAGGCATCCCACACAAACAGACAATTATGTCAACTATTTGTCAGGATCACGGCGGGAAGGAAAACTGAACTCTTCCAAATCAAAATGGTTATCACCGTGCCAGAGTCACTCTGGAAGGTGGTAAGGAGCATTCACGCGCGGGTGGGAGCGCCTGATCTCATGCAGATGCCTGGTGCTCAGGCCCTTCCCTGCCACTTCCGGTAGTCGTCTGGCTGCCCGTAAGCGCGACTTAAGGGCTGTAAAATAACAGATGTCACGCATCCAGGGAACGATGGGGAGTCAATATAAGCGGCAGTGGAAACCTGACTCTCTTAGACAGCACGGAGAAGAAAAGTATGCAAGAACAGATGAGCCCTCTGCCATAATTTACAAAACAAATGACCTGATTTGAATATGTTCTGTGGCAATTATGTACCTGCGTTGAATACACTGGGAGAGAAAAAACGTGTTGTAACAACAAAGCCTGTTTCAGTAATAAAGTTTGCCTTTGTTCTTACAAGGACAGAGAAGGGAGGAGGGAAAGGAAGAGAAGAAAGGGGGAGAGAGAAAGAGAGAGGAAAAAAGGGAGGGAGGGAGAAGGAGGAGAGGGAGAGAGAGCCAAGAGAGGAACAAAAAAGGGGAGAGAACCAGCTGGTGACAGTTCCTAGAGAAAGGCCTGTGAGATGCCAGAGGGACTGAGAAAAGAGTAGGAGGCGAATGTTCCCGCAGGCTGGGTGACCTGGCGGGGAAGGTGGGCCAGTGGGACTCACAGGGTGGCACCAAATGACAGCAGGGCAAGGAAGACACCTCAGACTAGACCGAGCTAGTTTACAGACTTGAGGGAGCTCAGAGAGTTGAGTGTGTGTGTGTGTGGGGGGGGAGGTGGGGGGGAGGAGAATGAACCAAACAAGATTCAACTGAGAAAAGCATACTCAAGTACACCCGGGGAAAATACTCTTAACTAATGATATCCAGTTGGAAAAAGAAACTTGTAAAGCCTGGATCTGGAGTGAAAGCAGAGAGTAAATTCTATCTGAATTGCGAGATATTACAGCAGCTCGGAAAGGTGAGAATTCCCTCTTGGGGTTTTAAACACAGAGCTGTCTCATTATGAAGCCCTGACAAAAGAATTCATGTCTCTCTTTACAAACAGAATGAGGTCCTCATTACGTATCTGAATAGATGAACCTTGTTTGCAATGAAGAGCACATTTAGAGGTGTGTGAATATGTTTGTTTCCAGAGCTGTTCTAACTCCAGTTATTATTTCTGGTTGAACACCATTACGAAAGCTCATCTATTGCAAACTCTGATCTTTAGAACTCATGGAGCAATTTGGTAATAACACGTGCCAGGCACTGTCGCAAGCCCCTTACAAACATACATTATTAAATTCTCACGACAAGCCTTCAAATAGGGGAAACTGTCTCCTCCCTAAAAAGACAATGAAACCAAGCCACAGGGAGCTGTATGACCTTCCCAAGGTCATACACTGAGTGTTCAGTGATTCTGGAATTCAGACCCAGCCAGACTACCTCCTGAGTTCATGCCCTTTTGATATTACCATAGACTTCCTGTTCGTGAACAGAAAAAGAGATGAGCTGGGTAATTTGGCATATAAACTCGGTCTCTGAATGAGACCAAAAGGGTTGATGTCACATCCCCAGCCCTTGCCTTCATCCTTGTCTCTGCAATCTCAAACATCTGGTTTCCCTTCACAGGTAGAACTGTGGCTTGCAGGACCAGGGAGCACAGGCTGTGTTTTTTTGGAACCAGCCCATCAACTTTGGCCCATTGAGTTGCAGAGGTGGGTGTGTTGAAGACTGTGGAAAGACCATAGAGATCTCAAGATCCTTTATGACACTTGTCATTGGATTGAGAATAAGAACAGCTCAAAAAGGTGAGATTAGCTAAGAGATGTGGAAGATGAGACAGATGGGCTTGTGGTAGTTATAAAATAATGTGTGAAGTGTGTTTCTAGTTCTAGGGAGAAATTGATATCATTTGTTATTTAGTTGAGAATAATAACAGTAGCTAAATTTGGGAGATTATTTACAATAACCAATGGATAATTTTTATAAAAACCAATGGAAAAGTTTTGAAAGTTACTCTCTGGAGGCCTGTATGCTATTTGCAAACCATTGATTCCTCCGGGGACTCCCCAGTCTCCCAAGGCATAGATGGGTGTCCCATTACTGTGTGGTGGAGGAATCTGTAAAATTATGACTGCACAATTTCTCTCTGGCTGCCTTGCCATGGTGGTGGGTGGGATTTTGCATTACCATGGTTGAGGGAAGCATGTTGTTGGAACACCGTCCTCTCTCCATGCCCTTAAAAAACATTTGAACACTTTCTGGTTTTGCCCATGCTTGCCTTTAGGCATTTCCAAGCTACTGTGGAGAGGGCAAAATAAGGCTAGTCAGGAAAAGCGGCCAGGCTTCACCTGGCTGCACAGCAAGTCCCATTCCTCTGGGGAGGAGCCACTGGAAAGTGCGTTCCAAGAGCATTTAGCTAACACTTCATCATCTCTTAGGGCTCCTTTGCCCCAGGCGAGGGCTTAAGCACATCTTTATTCTTTTACAATTCTACAAAGAGCTGAACCAGTCAATATAGGCTTTGAGTTGGAGAAAGGCCAGAAATTTACCCAGGAGCATTTGCAGGTAAACTATGAGCTAATCCAAAGCAACAATTATACTCTGAATTTTATATCACCCCATTCACTCTATTAAATTCAGTTGACAAACGTTTACCGAGCACCTACTAAGTGCTAGGCACTATGCTACGAATTGAAGGATATAATACATTAAAATGTAGTTCCTCAAGAAGACGTAGTTCTTAAAGAAGTTAGACTGTAGGGGATGAAACAGATGGGCACATGGTTATTGAAAAAATAATGCGTGAAGTATGTTTCTATTTCTAGCAATAAACTACTATCATATCGCTAAGGCTAGAAGAATTAAACCTGTCTGGGTTTAGAGACACTGACATTTGAGCCAGCCTTAAAGGGCAAGATGGTTTCTTGTATCTAATTAGCCTGGCATCCTGCACAGGGCAAACATTTAACAAATGCCCTTACCTAATAATCTCAGTAATAGAGGAATGCATAATTCCTCAAAGGTTAAATCAATTGTCCTTCCAAGTTTTCTGCATGGATTGATAAGACCCTCACACGGTTCTAACATGTTGTTATTTGACCCATATAAGTCATGCTCCCGAGACAATCACCCCCACATTGTAGAGGAATAACAGCTTGGCATATCTTGAGTACCAAAGTCGTTGCTGAAATTTTCACCTCTCCTATTTTCCTCCCCTTGAGGGTTTCATGGTTTGAAGTTTCTGGCCTTGACACCACATCTGTAACTTCAGTGATCCAACCTAAAGTGCCTTCTGATGAATGATTGAGATGTATCGCTATGGTGACACGTAGCTTGGCATCAAGAAGAAGTCAGCTGTAAGGTTTAGTTCTTAGAGTGAAATTTTGATTAAACAGCTTTTTCTCTAATACTTACTCTGTGAATGAGCACAATAGGAAGAAAATACATTGTTAAAAGGCTGCCACAAATTCTTCTATGTAGTTATTAGCAGCTGTGTACGTAATACAAGAGACTGTGTTATCTGCTGTATGTAGGGTTTCTTTTCAAGCATCTTGTAAAAACGATTTAGTGTCTGAAAAAAATTGACTAGCATCTCACATTGGTTGTTTAGATGGCATCATTTGGGTGAAAAGGAACAAATTCTACAAATCTTGGGGGCATTTTAAAAGTACCTGAATTTGGATGATATAGAGATGTTGAGGAAATGATCCGCTGAATTCGTGCATTTTTATTTAAACTTGAAAGCCTTGGCTAATTGAGAAATGGTGAACTTCTAATTTTCACCAGAAGGGGGAAGTAGAATACTGAAAGTTTTATGAAATGGACCCTAATGAATAGGCAGACTATTGATATATATTATTTATGTTAAGAGAAAATGAACTCTGAAGTAAGAGGTATGAATATTATAGAGAATGTTAACAAAAACTTCAAAATTCTTGTTGCTCTGTCATGTTCATTTCAGTTTCATTATAGTTTGTAAATTTCCTACAAAATTTTCAAACTAAACATATGTTCACGCAAACAAGTACAAGGACTGGGGGTTCGATCCCCTGGCTTGCCCTGCTGGTCCCACCACCAGGGCATGCTGAGACAGCAATTGAGACTGGGCATGGTGGCATACACCTGTAATCCCAGCTCTTGGGAGGCTGTAAATAGGTGAATCACTACAAATCTGATCTAGAGACTCTGGACACCCTGTAGACCCTTCCCTATAATATATATATATATATATATATATATATATATATATATATATATATATATATGTTTAAAAATGGACAAAGAGAGGAATAACAGTTTTTAGAAAAGGGAAATACTATATATTTCATTTTGAATTACAACATATAAAATCTTAGGGATCTGGGAGCTGATTACCAATTTTCTCAAGATGACTGGCTGGCTGCCTAGGGAATATGTTTTTACTTCATTTATTTTAGATGAAGTATCAGTATGTTGTTCAGGCTGACCTTGAGCTCATAATCCTCCTGCCTCAGCATCCTGGGTAGCTGCAATGACAGGTTTGTGCCCTGTGTCTGGCTAAGAGTTTCATGTAATTCAGGCTGACCTTGAACTCATGGTGAGTCTCCTGCCTCTTTAGTGCTGGGATTACAGGTGTGTGTCACCACACCAAGACAGGGGAAAAATATATTATATATTACATATATATCATACATTTTATATATGTAAACACACACCACACACATGCACACACAGGATCTTGCTACGAAGTTCAGCCTTACCTGATGCTCACTTTTGTAATCCCCAGTCTGCTGTGAAACTCACAGCAATCCCCTTGTCTCAGCCTCCCAGCACTGGGTTTGTAGGCATGTCCCACCATATCTGAGGACCCGGGGCAGTAGGGCATGACTAGGGTTGCAGGGCTGGCATGGAATGCGGGGACAGGTATCAAACTCCGGTCCTTGTGCTTGCTAGCTAAGTGCTTGTACCTCTGAGCTATCTCCCCAGCCTGAGGAATATATATTTCTGAGGCTATGGTATCAGTGAAAAATAGATAGGCAAAATTTATTGTATGGTATATGTTAAAATTTTTTTGTGTGTGTTTTAAAAATTTTATTGGTACATTTTAGATATACATAATGACAACATTCATCATAGGGAATTTATACCTGCATATGATACATCTTGGTTCTTTGCTTTGGTGTTTAGACAGAGCCTAAACTTATTTGGTTCTTCTGGTCTTGCCTATTGAGTGTTTTATCAGGAGAGAAAATTAGGCAAGACTTCTATTTCTTGTCAAGTCTTACTCAAGAGTTTTTTCCTCCAGGAAATATTCTGGATCTCATTCCACCTGAAACAGATGCTGTTCCTTTCCTGTCTATTGGAATCCTCTGAAGAAGTTGTGAAGCCACACGTCTCCCCCCGACCACCTACCTCCCTTAGAGTTTTGGGTTCCTTAGGACTAGAGGAGGGGCAGGAGATGTATCCTCCATCTAGAGCCTCAGTGACATGGAGCCTGTTAGCCTCAGACTTCACTTTGAGAGTCTGACGAATGTTCCTTGTGGGTTTGCTTTCCTGGAGTTTTTTTTTTTTTTTTTTTTTTTTTTTTTTTTTTTTTTTTTTTTTTTTTTTTTTTTTTTTTTTTTTTTTTTTTTTTTTTTTTGTGGGACCAGGGTTCGAACTCACGACCTTGCACTTGCCCAGCAGGCACTTGTGCCTCGGAGCTATCTCCCCAGCCCCAACTTTCCTGGAGTTTGATTTGACTAAATATTGCTTGGTCCTAGATAACTGTTGGGTGGGACTCAAAGGAGTTTCTTTCCTTGATCTCCAATTGATTTATTGGAATTTGTCCTTAATACTGTCCTGCATTTTTGAGTACCCTGGCTTCTTGTGAGACTTTGTGGGTGTGTGTTGTGTCCTTTTGAGCCAGGTGCACTAGAAACCTCTGTTCCTGAGCTGGTCCTTTTCTTTTCTTTTCTTTTTTTTTTTTTTGGTCCTTTTCTTTTGTATATTCATTTTATTTATGCATTTTTATGTATTTAGTATAAGGTCTACAGGGTGTCACTGCACAGGGGGGACACGTAGTGATTTTCCTATTTTCAGCCTCACATGAGATTGCAGTCATGCACTACCATGCCCAGTCTCAATCACCATCTCAGTGTACCCCAGGGGGCTGGGTTGGGGATTGAATGGCAGTTCCTGTGGCTGCCTAAGCAGGTGCTTTAGTCTGCTGAGCTATCTGGCCAGCCCCAATGGTGGTCCTTTTCCCTACAGCTCTAAGTGTGCAAATTGTGCAATTCTCAGTAATCAAGGACACACTCATCTTCCAGTACATGTGCTCCGAGTCATTCTTGCAAGAAATGAGTGGTGACAGAAATGAGAGCTAGAGAAGGACTTTGGCTACACATGCATGCCCATGCGATTGTGCTTGTCTAGAGAAACAGAATCAGTACCGGTCAGCAAGCTGAGACTCAAGAGAGTCAATATGCATTCTGGTCCAGAAGCTTTCAAACTCAAGAACAGCTGATGTTTCAGGTTGAGTCCAAAAGCAGGAAAAAGTGGATGTCTCCAAATCAAGCATCAGGCAAGAATTCCCTTTTACTCATCTAAGGGAGCATCACGCTTTTGGTTTCCTTCAGGACTTCGCCTACTGGATGAGGGCCACACAAGGAGGGAGGGCAATCTGCTTTACTCATTTAAATGTTAATTCCATCCAAAACCATCCACCTGGGCACATCCAGAGGAATGCTGAACCCAATATCTGGGTACTTCAATGTCCCAGTGAAGCTGACAGAGAAAGCTAACCACAACGTTGTGTGTCTATTGCCATTTATGGAAATGGGCTCCCTGACCACGTTTCTTTACCTTTTGGCCTCATAGGAAAGAATGGGCCAGTGCTATTATGGATATCACAATATGACTTCTAGCTGTTTGGGTGACTAGTTTAATAAGTAAATGGCAGCAAAATGATCTTTAGCGTTTAGGAACAGGGTGGAAATCGACTTGTTTGTCCAGTCAGATCCACTGAACAATCATTACCAAAAAAAAAGGAAAGAGAAAATGCTCTTCCATAAACATACAGCACTAGAGGAATGTTTATTAAAGACAATTATTTCTGCTTTATGGGTCTTATTAGTCATATATATTTCTTTATAAATCATTTTTTATAAATACAAGATGCATAGGCAAGAATGTATGGACCCACTGAGGAGTATATAAAACAATGACAACTTTTTAAAGATGCTGAAGGTTAAACCTGGTGATTTACCAGCATGACAGAATGGGTGGAAGACTTTATATGGCATCCATTCTAATTATTTAGCAAATCAACCCAGGCAAAGCAATCTCGCAGGCTCTGTGGACTCTGCCACTGATTCCCTGACTCACAGTAAGCAAAACAAACACAATGTTTCTTCAGTTTCTGAAGCAGGTGTGATCTCTACAAAACAGCCTGTGAAATTTCAATTTCTAAATCACCATTGTCTTCCCTCTACAACACGGCAGTACAGAACACACCAGAGGGACATAGATGCTGCATTCTTCTCTAATAACAGCAGCCCTAGCTTCAGGGCACCAAATAATAAGGGTTCTTCTGAGAGGCCATGGTGAGAGTGTTTATGAAATGTTTTGAGCTCCTCAGATAAAAGACACGATATCATTACACTCTTCTCAAGTGAGATTTTCAAACAGATTCCAAAATAATATATATATATATTTTAAAGTGAAATGAATAGAATTCCTTTTGCTCCACAGAATTTGCTTTGTGAGTTATACATGCTTACCAAGATGACTATTTCTAGTTGGACCTGCTGGTGTCTTCTTACTACAGATGCTGAAAGACAAACAGGTCACAGGCTTCAAAAGTGTTATCACATTCCTGCTTCTGTCTATTCCTGGCTGAGTGCTTCTCTACCTGATTATATTTACCCATTCCTTCTTACTTGATTCATTTAAGTTTCTTTCTCATCTTGGTCATTTCCTCACTGTTAGAGGTTTTGACAAAAGCATGCACTATGGAGTGAGATTGCCTGGGTATGATTTCTACTCACTGTTCTCCGGGTCTCCTCTTTTCTTTTCTTTCCTTTCCTTTCCTTTTCTTTCCTTTCCCTTTCTTTCTTTCTTTCTTTCTTTCTTTCTTTCTTTCTTTCTTTCTTTCTTTCTTTCTTTCTTTCTTTCTTTCTTGTTTCCCTCCCTCTCTCTCTCTCTTTCCTTCCCTTCTCCTTCCTTCCTTCCTTCCTTTTTATTTTAGGGCAGTTTCTACAGGGTGTTCAGGGTTTCACTACTAGATCCAACACATAGTGGTCCTCCTGCTTACAGCCTCCAAAGAGCTGGAATTACAGGTGCACACCACCTACACCCAGTCTCAATTGCTGTCTCAGTGTACCCTACAGAGGAGGGCGGGGCTCCCATGGCAGTCCTGGGGATCTAACCTCTCCATTTTTGTCTTTCTAAAATAGAATTTGAGCCTGTTCAAAAGGCTGTTGTCAAGATTCTCTGAGAAGAACAATGCCTGACAAATAGTCACGTCCTGTTATAGAACAGCTGTGTATCAGTTGTCTTTGCTTTTTGCTTACCCTACGTGACTTTAATTCCATGACCTGGTGGCTCTTTGTCTTGCTGATTTTGTGACACTGATGTCTTGTTTGGCTTTCCTGAGGCTGACAGTACCCTTGGCTTCTCTTACAGGGCTTTGTTTCCTCCCCCCAGGTGGGGGAGGTTCTTGGGATGAAGGGAGCCCCTGCTTCTTCACTAGTGCTAAGGTCATGACATCTTAATCTCATAATGGCAGCTCTCAAAACACGGGAGGCAGGTCAGTGGCAGAACTGGCCTGTTGCTTTTGGTGTCTGTATCAATGCTATAGGTCACCTGCTCAGTAACTGAGCTTTAGAAATCAGTATTCATCACTGGAGTGGCCAAAGTGTCTGATCCTTTTACTTGTGGCTCCTCCATTCATTCCCTGGTTCATTGTGGGCATGGCCTCAGAGTCTTCATTTCATAGGCAGTTTCTTCAATATCAGCAATATAGACATTCATCTTGTTTTGTTCTAGAAGTTTTAGGTGAAATCACTACTGGTCTAACTTTGTGTGTGTTCTCTTAGTCATCCTCATTCGGTTATTAATTAGCTTGAAATATCTACTATCACACAAAAGCCAGTTGCCAGACATTGTGGCATACAATTATAATTTCAGCACTTGGGAGGTTGAGGAAAGAGGATTACTGAGAGTTTGAGAGAAGTCTGGGCTACAAAGTGAGCTCAAGGTCAGCCTGAACTATATGAGATCCTGTCTCAAAAAAAAAAAAAAAATATATATATATATATATATATATGTATATATATATATATATATATATATATATATATATATATATCCAGATGTTTTTGATGTTCTTTAGGTTTGAGATTAGGTTTAAAGGCCTGAGGGAGGCTGCTGAACTCAGAAATTTGTTTCCTGCTCATGCAGTATCTTGGTTACTTTTCTTGTCACTGAGACAGAGTACCCAACACCAAAGTTAAAGGAGGAAAGGTTTATTTAGCTCACATTTTGTAGAGATTTCAGTTTGTGATCGGCTGACTCCAAAGCAGAGTGACACATGGCAGAGGGGCCATAGTTCAAGGAAGCAGAAGACAGCAAACACAGCCAGACCAAAAAGGGAAGTCAGTCTCTACCTGTCCCTTATATTGTATCCAGACTGCCGGGATCAGAACACAGCCAGTCCAGTAGGTGGGCTGATCCAGCAATCCCACCCTTAATGCCAGTGATGCAGGGGAAAGAAGCTTCCAGCCTGCTGGATGTCTGGTGCACATTCATGTTCTTTAAAATTAAAGAATAAATTTTAGGTACAGCAGAGGTTGAGAGCAGAATATAATTATTAGGGGAAAGAAAGCTTCTGTTCAAGAGAGAGACAGAGGTGTACCTGGGGGACTTGCTAAGGAGCCTGCCTTTTCTAGGGATTTTTATAGAGCAAAACTATGAGGAGAGGCGGGTCTAAGGAGGGAAACATAGGACCAGGCAAGGTGGGCATGAGGTAGAACAAATCTATGGTCATTGCTAGGTAAAATTGATTAAACAAAGATCAAATGGGGAAGGGGTCACTTAGCAAGGGACATGAATGCAGAACAGGGCCCTTTCCTGTAGGGGGTTGAGTTAGTGGCTCTTTCTGGCTTTCTTAAGATGATCGATACCTATTTAGGGAATCAATCCCTGGTGTTTACCATTAGGGAAGTATGTAGGTGCATTTGCTTTATCTTTGTATTGAGGTCTACACCAGAGATGCCTGTCTCACCCACATTTGCGAGGTATCTCCTCTTCTGACTGGCTCCCTTGAGGGCTTGACCCTGTCTGACCTCAGTTGCCTACAACACCAGAATAGTACTAAGAATCACACACTAGCTTCAGCCATCTCTGAAAAAAGCCTGCCCTTTATGATTGCATGAGGCTTTGAGGGGACATCTGGACAAAGCCCATAACATACAGAAAGAAATTCTATATGACAGAGGTGGCTGGAGGGTTTCTTTCCTTTTAAGATTTGTATTTACACCAGTTTCTGGCAAAGTAGCAAAGTGGTGGGGGGAAAAATAGGAGTTAAATAATCAAGAGTCTTGCATACTACACATGAAAAACAAAACAAAACAAAACAAAACTTAAAAAAAGGTTTTTACCTATGGAATAAGGCATAGCAAAGCAGCTGTATTTTTAGATGAATCAATCTCAGCCTGTCATTTAGCAATTAATAAATGAGGAGCCTACATCGCCATTAATTATGAACAGTCCTGGAACCACTGGTTGGTCCTTTTGTCCTGTGAACGAGCTGAAGGCAGAGCCTTACTTTCTATGAAATATGCGCGTTCTGTTGGATTCGATTACATTCTCATGCTGCTAAAAAGTCTTTCATGTTCAAATTCCACTGTGTTTTCAATGTCAGGTTTTTTTCTTTCAAAAGGAAAAGGGTCCCCTGTGGAAGTTTATGAAAGCTGACATATTTTATTATAAAATATCCTTCTGAGACCATATGGTTTATCGTTAAGCACATATTTTGGGGCCTTTTAGAATGAGTATTATAAAATTAACATGAAATGTTTTTAGAAAAGTGAATGCTATTGACTCGGTAGGGCAGAATGCTTTTCCTTTTTGTAGCTGTTAGTCTTTATAATTCCCTGGAAAAGACATTTTCAGATAATTAAAAAAAGGTATTTCGGTCTATGGAGCAAAAATACTTATCAAAAGAAGTTATATAACACATACATGGCAGCTACTTGTCAAAGTTAAATATACCCATTTCTTTTCCCCAAAGCCATTAGATCTATTACCACCTAATTGCTTGGAAAATTCATTTTCTTTTTCTCAAATCACAGCCTTAATTGAGGTCTAAAAGCTCACCAAATGCCTCTTAAATCAGTAACCTACCTTTTTTTCCTTTTTAATTCTTCGATAATTTAACTTTGTGGCCGAGGCCATATTTTTTCTTTGAGACAGTTATGGCAGTTGGTATTAGTGGGAAAATTTCTCTGAGAAATGAGAGCTGAGGAGCTTGTCTCCCTGTTTGTGACCGTGCACACTGGGGCCAAAAGTTCACAGCAAAGTGAATAGATATTAATGCAAGCCTATTGCTCAATCACACTAAAATCAGATTTTTTTAAACCATATTATGTGGGTGTTTTATCTTAAATGTCAGAATGAGAAACACAAATCTTTTCTTTTTTCTAGCTTGGAAATCTTCCCTCCAAGTAGCCATTTGTAAGAGTGCCATATATGTCACAAACACAACCTTTGCTGTCTTAGGCACAACCTAACGAATTTACATAACAGGAAATATTTTTCAACATTGGTTAATCACAAATCAGTATGCTCTCAAGCATAAATGATGTAGAGAATATCTAAACTAAGAGCTGCCAGATAGCTCAGTGAATTAAACTTCCTGCTTAGGCAGGCACAGGGACTGCGGCTTGATACTGGTGTGCCAGCCTTGTCCCTGGCATGGTATTTGAGACTGGGCATGGTGACATACACCTATAATCCCAGTGCTTGGGAGGTGAAAACAGGAGGATCACTACAAAGTCCAATCTGTGTAGTGAGACCCTGTAGATCCTGTACTAAATATATATATTTTTTAAATGAAGGTAGCATTGCTTCAAAATTTGTTTCTGGTAAGCATCTTATTTCTGCTTTAGAGTTACATTTTTTGTTACCCATTGTATCCTCGTAAGGCATTTTATTCACCAAACTGAGCTAAGAGTGAATTTTTGCCTCTTCCAAATTGACAATGATATGATAGAAATGATTCCAAAAGTCCTGTGTAGCACCATCCCCTCTGGAACGGTAAGATATAGCTTTTCCCTCCATGAGGTAATGTAGATTTCAAACTGAAAAGTAATGAGCTGGTACCTAGTACGTATTATTTCTTTTTAATCTTCATAACAGGTCCAGAAAGCAAGTATTATCCCTGTTATCCAGGTGAGATAATAATTAGGTGACTTAAGATCGTTTAGAATTGGTGAAGAGTTGGAGTTTATTTGACATTAAATCCCTATTTTTTCCCCTCACACCTTCTATTTTCTCCTTCTGAGGTAACAACATCATTTTGGAATAACAAGTCCTGCTGGGTTGGTGGCACCTGAGTTGGTGTCACTCTTTAATTACGTTGTATGTGTACAGACCTATATAAATGTGGGTCAGAGATAATTTTAATATTCTATTAGTCATTATATAATTTTAAGAGATGAAGAAAGGCAAACAAATGTCATTTCCTTATGCATAGCAAGAACTCCGACAGCAAAGCCAAACGACATCAGATACCAGGGAAAGCAATAATGTTTTACCTCCCAGTGTTTCAAAAATTTGCCTCATTAAACAAGCTCAAGCAAACGAGCCAATAAGAAGCCCTATTTCTTATCAGAGCATGTTGAAGGTAAATAAAACAATATAACATGAGTCTGTGATCTCAGAGCAGCAACAATAGGAGGGATGGACCAGAGATGCTTTGAGCCTCTTCTTCAGATGGGCTATTTAAGCAAACCAAGAGTCCCTAATCATGTTAAGTCCTTGCTTTTAGAGATCATGCATCCTGCTTGTTCAGAAGATTTGATTTTGAAAAATAATGGAAATTGGAGATAGGTAACAATTTAGCTGTTATCCAGGAGCTGTAACATCTTCCAGTGTACTATATTAATCAAAACAAGCTAATGTGGATCTTCTGTTTGCTATGCTGCAGGTGGAGTGATCCTCTCATTCTGCTTTGCTTGGGATTTTCCTAGTTTTAACACTAAAGGCTTTGGCTCCTTGGAAGCCCCTACATCCTGGCCATACCTGAATGACTGATCTTTGATGGAAGATTTTCTTATAATATTTTATATTTATTGGCACATTTAATTCTCATCACAGTCCTGTACCTGTTACTATGACTACGTTATGGATGAGGAAATGCTGGCATAGGAAGGTGAAGCAACTTGCTGAGGACCCCCTAACGAGGAGATGACAGTCGCAATTTAAAATCAGGCAGTGTGGGGCAGAGTCAGACTATCTCCATGAAGGCTGTCTTTAGGAGTGTCCTGCTTTGCATGTAAGGGAGGAAGAGGAATTGTTAGGGCTAGAAAAGTATTTCCACTCTCACTGTGTTCATGTAGGATGGATAGTCAAGGAAACAGGCATTCAGTAAGATAGTAGCTCTTATACAAAACTAGGTAGAGTGATCTATTTGTGTGTGTTGGAGGGTTAATTAATCCAACCTGAATGGTCAGGGAGGGCATAAAACAATATCTAGCCTCTGCTTGAGGTCCAGAGGCTGGCTAATAACCAGAAATGTCTTATTAACTTTCAATACCCAGAGTTTATAGAAGTGACAATGATGAAAAGGGTTGAGGAAAGTAAAAATAATTGCTAAGGACCATGAACCCTGGCCCCTTCTGCCCTTTCCTCTGGTCCCAGAATACCACAAGGTTAACAACTTCTACAATACATGCTTTCACTATGATTATGATGCCACTAGAGCCCAAAAGCAATGGTGTTAATTAACCATGGACTAAACCCTCTGAAACCATGAGTAAAAATAAGACTTTTCTCTTAGTGCATTGATTTTCTCAGGTATTGAGTTACAGTGACAGAAAGCTAGGACACCTCTTTGGTATATTAAGGTGATTATATCAATTAATTTTGATGTTCACCCAGTATTTCTGTTTCATTATTTGGGTACATGATAGGATTAATACTAGAGCAATCGTATGACACTGTTGGCTGATGAAATGGAGTACTAACATGTGTTTCAATCTTTAAAAGACAACACACGGGTGCCATACTCTCTTTAAGACCCAGATAAAAGAAGAGCACAGGGCCTAGGCTACCAGAAACAGCAGCAAGGCATAAATGAGAAATAAGTCCTTGTTGCTTTCAACTTCTGAAGAATTCTTGGTTTGGTACTAAGACAAATGTAAGCCCACACCAACGTGGTGACTGGAAAGTCCCGAGGCAGTGCCAGCCTCCTGGTGACTTGTGGTCAGCCATAACTGATGGACTTAGCATGCGCACTGTCTATCTGACTGTACAGTTTGTGGCTTTCAGTTGGGTTTTCAGTTTAAAGAGCCAGGTGACTCTGCCAGCTTTACAGTGGTGTAAGTGGTGGTGGTGATGGTGTCACTATGCAGGGCATGATGCTTATGGTCTGTTTTGACTTGTCCTTGCTGTTTTTGAGCAGTGCCTCTACTTGTACATTTACAACACAGGGTGCACTTTAGACTTTTCTGGGGTGCTTTGAAAAAATATCTACTTCAAGGCTGTATTTTAGACTTGGGTTGTTTGCAAAGGGTCCTCATGTCATTCCAATATATAGTTAGGGGTTTCAACCTAAACCTGACCATTGACATCTGAAGAAATCAATGGCTGTCCTCTTTATGTCTGCTGTAATAAGAAGCCCATGATTCAAGAAGGGAAGGATGATAGAACTTAGAGGAGGGCAGGTACTAGGTAACCCCGAACAGGCACTCAGTGGAGTCTGATATCATCTTTCTAGAAGAGGGCCAAAGGTGCCCACTAAATTTTTGAGGAAGTTAGCATGTTACAAATATTTATGTCATCAGAGGATGTGGTTTCCTTAAGAAAGACAGGATTGGGTCTGGGGACTGAACTCAGTGGTAGGATGCTTGCCTAGCAAGCTGGAAGCTCCGGGTTTGGTACTTGGCTCCAAGACCAAAAAATAAAAACCTCACCTGAAAAACAATTCAACCAAAATAATAAATAAGTAAGTAAGTAAGTAAATAAATAAATAAATAAAAGACCAAGAAAGAAGGGATCATGTCTCAGTAGGCTTACCTTGCTAAGAGAAATTGTCTACTTTCATGAAAGGGCCATCCTGCTCTGTAAGGGCTACATCCATGGCCCCCGTAGGAGGTGACCCTTGTCGCCTGCTGTGTCTTTGGTTTCACCTGTAGGTAGTAGCCTCAGCTCTCTGACTGGCTCAGCTATCCACTGTGTTTTCGATCATGCCATCCCCCAACTAATGTGAATATGCTTGCACAGGCTTTGGCATTTATTTCTGCCTCTAGCCTCATTTGTGCTAATGAATCTCCTTCTATGGTTCGGGTCCTCTGATCTTGGCCGTTGGTGGGCACGGGCAGCCAGGGTTGCCTGCACTGGGAGTGCCATCCCTTTGCTCCTTTTTGTTACTTTGCCCACCTGGAATGTTTCTATTTTTCAGTACAATCTGCAGCTCCTGCCCACACGGGCTCAGTGGAGGCCAGATGGAGGAACAACCCCCCACTCTGCAGCTTTTGTTGTCCCCTTGGTCCTTTGATCCCTATAAACTGACAGTGCTGCCTAATTCCAGGACCAAGCCTTTGCTTCTCTCTGACTCCCTACCTCTGCCACCTTCTTTGAGGGTTTAAATAGATCATAAGCAGAAGTTAATTGGAGATAAAAGTTTATAGCGAAGCAGGCAGGTTGGAGCACAATATCCATATAATCTAAAGTAACTGGGGCTCTCTCAGGGTCATTGAAATGTATAAAGGTATTCTTCCAATGCATTTTTAAAACCTAGATAAATTGTGTGTCATATAAAATGCATTATAAAAGGTTCCAATTGAGTCATTGGATTAAATGAACCTTTCAACACCTTGCAAAAGAAAAGAGACGGTATTTGGTATGATGGAGTAGTCAGGGCCTGGCTACATCCTTATGCAGTGCTGTAACCTTCTGGGAACACTTTATTTAAAAAGAGAAATAAAAAAGAAATAAACCAATGAACTCCTGACTCTATTAGACATAACATATTCTTCTTTTAAAACATCAAGACTACCAGTGTCTATACTCAGGATGGGATATCCAGAACTCGTACCTTCCTTTGCCTCACTTCTAAAGTGATACCTCCCTTCCCCTCCTGTTATTGTTTGTTTCTAGTTGTTCCCCTAAAGCTTCATGTAAATTAGGGGGCTGTCAAGCAACTGCTCGAGGGGTGGGGACAGAGGACCAGGGTGGGGCTTGAGGTGTAGGGCCAGACAGTTCGAACCCTTAAACCGACCGTATGTGCTTCCCCTGCCCCACACCCCTGCAGGCATGGTGGCCTCTCTTGGAGGGATGGAGCGAATCATCCTGGACACGGTGGCATGGAGTCTTGAGGTCTTGCTATATAATTCAGGTTGCTTTAAACTATGAAACCTCCAGTAACTGGGAGCTAAATAAACCTTTCCTTCCCCAAGCTTGCGTGTCAGGTATTTGTTCCAGAACGGAGAGAAGAGTAACTAAGACTCCTCCCCCTCCCAGCATCCTCTGCGGCCCATTACGTGATTGACTGCTCATTTGCTAAAAGCTCTCTGCACTGGGTTCTCTCTTCCCTTAAACAGCAAGTGTCACTCTCTCCTGATGGCACAGTTAACAGGAAGCTGGAAGCCAATCTCTGACCAGTAAGCGATATGGGCAAATGAGAACAGATACAACCAACATATTAAAAGGCTTCTTTTTCTTGAGCCTAAGCCTCTTTTTAGAAAATTATTTAAAAGATTCAATTTGACATCCATTTTGGTAGTTTTATATTTGCAGAAGAGTTTAAGGTCATCCTCAGATACTTGTTTTCATTTGAGTAACACTGTAGCACTGTTACCTTTGTGGAGGAAACTAATGAGAGAGAATTTCTGGTCCCACATGGTCTGCATCTCATGTCCCTCCCCCCTTGTCTCGCTCTGGACTCTTTCTGTCTTTTAGCGCTCCTGCTGATTTGTCCATGTTGCTCTCTGATTGTTTTCCAATTTTAAAGTAAAATTTCCTTCAACTATTTTTGCCTCCTTGTTCTTTGTGTATCTGTAGCTTGATTATTATTTTCTTTTTAGCATTTAATTATCCGCAGGTAGAGGGCTTGCTCTTGCTAGCATGATGCTCTTGATGATAAAAAATAAGGAAGAAATACAATTTTTATCACATTAAAATGGTTATAGGCAATGTTGAAATCGGATAGAATTTATTATCATTTACGGCAGAACTTGAAAGCAATATAGACACTGATAAAATTAAAATTTAAAAACATTTTTTCTTCTGCAGCCCTGCATTCAAATTTTTATTGAGTAACTAACTTGTGTCTCATATCACCTTTACTCTCGCAGGCTGTTTTCTGTTCTATTCCCGCGTGGACAGAATGCTACACTTTCTTTTTTCTTTTCTTTTTTTTTTTTTTTTTTTTTTCTGAAGGTGAGGAAGAGGAAGTCAGCTGAGATTCTGGCACACGGAGTGCTGCTGTGGTAGAGTAGGGGTGACCATTTAGCCATGAGTGACAAGGTGAACCGACTGAGCCAGGGTCACCTGCTTCAGTGAGAGAGAAGATGGCTTTAAACTGTACTCTGGGTGCTTAGCAAAAGTGAGAGCTGGGCCCGCGGATCCCACCATACGCTGCATTTAGCAGCAGATGCCAGCAGAGAGCCCAGGAACAAGCCCAGGGGCACTGCCACGCGGTCCAGTCCAGAGAAGCATAACAAGGGAGAGCGGCAGGTCCCAGATCCCCCTTTCCTCCTCTCCGGACACAGGAAACACATTTTATGTTTTCTGGTGTTCTCTTGGGAAGCAGAAGGTTGAGAGAAGGCATCTGAAACACAAATATATCCAAAAAAAAGCGAGAGTTCTCTAGAGAGAGAGTGAGATTCATTTAAGAGAAGAATTAACTTAGTTTTATTGTCACTCAGTGTGGGTGCTAATGAGGAAGATTAGAGTGTTACTGATAAAATAAAGGAGCTGAAATTTTTTTGTTTGCACATTTGTGTGGAATGAGAAAACTTGGGAACTTATGCTGTGTGTGTGTGTGTGTGTGTGTGTGTGTGTGTGTGTGTGTGTGTGATACATGAGAGAAGGAAACAAAGTGGTTGTGCAAGTAGTGGCCTGTGCATCCTGCTTTCAGCTTAAGCCAATTACACCTCGTACCGTGGGGTAGTAGGAAAAAAAAAAGAATAAAAAAAGGGCTAAGTAGAAATATAAGAAACATGGGGAGCATGCGGGAATGCTGTTAGTAGCTTGGAGAATCATCAAACACCTTATTGAAGAAACGCTCTTTGAGATACACCTTGAAAAATGACCAGGGACAAGTGGTGACTTAGAAAAGAGGTTGTCAAGAGCTCAGAAGCAAAGGCACGGAGAGCAGGGATAGGGAACAATGAAGTATCCAGATTGTCCAGATGTATGGAAGAGGGAGGGTTAGGAGTATGGGTGGGATTCAGAAGCCAGGAGGAGCCCAAGATGGGAGGGAAGGACAGAGGGTTTATTTTGTGTCTTTGTTACTTTTGTTTGGCCGAGACAAAATATCAAACATCCAGTGTTCAGGAAATCACATTTATTTGGCTAATGGTTTGTAGAGGTTTCAGTCCATAGTGGCCTGGCTCCAAGGCAGAGCAGCATGGAGGAGGGGCAGCAGAGAGGAGAAACCATCCCTGGCAATGCAGGGCAGACAAAAGCTATTCAACAGTGAGGCAGCAAGCAGCAAGCATACAAGCGACCAGGGCAGTCCTCTTTCTGTCCCTTATATTCTATCCAGGCTACACACCCTTAGGGGGCACATTCATGCCCAGGATGGAGCATCCTCAATCCTATTGATGCAGGAAGAAAAAACTGATCTGGGGTGGATGACTTCCAATAGGGAACCTCCAAATGATATAGGGAAAACCGATCCCCAACCTGAAAAGTACCTGGGATGAGTTCGTGTTCTCTGAAACCGAAGAATGAATTTTAGGAACAAACCGAGTTATGAGCAGAACATATTTATTAGGGGAAAGAAAGCTCCTGTCTGAGAGAGGGACAGAAGGGTGGTCCCGAGTGGGTGTCCTCTGGAAGCTGTCTCTTCCAGGGACTTTTAAAGAGAAGACAAGGGAACTGGCCTAGGTTGGTATGAGGTGGGACAAAGACTATGGCACCAATGAGAGTACAAGCACCATTGAACAGGTAAAATCGATTAACATCGGGATCCAATGGGAAGGCAAGTCATGTAGCAAGCGGGCAAGAACACCACCTGAGCTTGGGCTCTTGACTCTTTCTAGGCTCTTTCAAGGTGATTGATACTCATTTAGCATATCAATCCCTGATGCCCATCTTTAAGGAACCATGTAGTTGCTTTTAATTACTCTTGTCACAAGATCTGGCCCATGGCGAAGGAGTGTCTTGTCTCTAGTTGTAGAGTCACCTGTCTTCCATGTTGTCCTTGAGGGCCTGGCCCTGTCTGCCTGCCTATAATATTTCTATCTAACTCAGCTGCCTACAACACTACCTAGAACTATGCCAAACCAATCAGTGGCGCTGATTTGGTAATTACATATCCTTGATCCCAGCATCACATATTTAACCTCAGCATTACACACTCTATGTCTTAGTTACTCTTCTCTCATTGGTGGGATAAATACCCGACACTCAAAATGAGGGAAGGAAAGGTTTATTTAGCTCACATGTACTAGACGTTTCAGTCCCTATTTGGCTGGCTACAAAGCAGACTGGCACATGGCAGAGGGCAACCTTTCATGGCTGCAGCTAAGAGCAAGAGCACAGGGAGAGCTAGGAGCAGCTCAAGCAGCTCACTTCTCTTCCTCCCTTACACTGAAATGCAAATCACCTGCCCCAGGGGAGGTGCAGCACCCACACCCACAATAATCTATTACAAATTCCAGAAGCTGCCCCATGACTGCATAAGGCTTGGGGGGGGGCACCTATATACAAACCATAACACTCTAGACCCAGCTGGGTCTGAAAATCTCCTCTATGACTTCAGGCAGCTTTGGGAGGACATCTAGACACAAGCTGTAACACAGTGTGTCCTGGAGGACCTTGGGACCCACAAGTACACTTTCTTGTAACCTACGTTGCTTCTCCAACTGCTCAGTGACTCCTTTTAGGCCATGACTTCACATCCCAGATTGGTTTACTAGCCTTCCCACGTGTTCCAAAGTAGAGAGATTTCAGGGAACTTTAGACATGCCCTAGGCTGTGGCTTAGAGATGGTCTTGGGTTCCACAGGGTCCACTGTGCCTACAGGCTCTGCCTCAAGGGAGGTGGTGTGGAGCTTGGTGGAGTCTTTGCTGCGTGGGGACCGTTTGAAGAGCTGGGGTCGTCAGGTTCTTGATCTTGGCTCATAGTTCTGTGGCCTTGAGCTTTTGAGAGCAGGTTGCTACAAAAGGACAAAAGTCAGCCCCTGCTGGCCTCGATGCTCCTGGTTTAAGCAAGACATAATCATCACTTGCCCTGGCCCTCCACCATCAGTTCTTCATTACGGGGTCCCCACCAGGCCTGAGCAGATGCAGGTACCAGGTCCCTGAGGCCCCAAAACTGTGAGCCCAAGCATCTTCTGTCTCTCTGTGCATGGTATGCGTCAGGGGTTTGTGATGGTGAAAGGAACACACTCTACATCAGATTTTCCATCTTCCATTTCTGGGGGAGTCACCATACATGCTTGCATATTAAAAGCTCTAGGCCAGCGGTTCTCAACCTGTGGGTTGAGACCCTGGTGGGGGTCGAATGTCCAAAACACAGGGGTCACCTAAAGCCATCAGAAAATACATCTTTAAATCCATGTTATGCCATGATGAAATGTTACTTATTGGAATTAGTAATAAATACTTCTCAACATATTATTTTTTTGGTTTGGGGTTACCACAACATGAGGAACTGTATTGTGGGGTCACGGCATTAGAAAGGTTGAGAACTGCTGCTCTAAGCAATCCTACACAAAAGGTACCTGTTGATCATTATTTATTTTAGCATAGAATTTCCTGCACCAATGGACTGTGGATTTCTTTTTTTTTTTTGAGACATCAAAAGATCTTGGGGTCTTACTATAGGGCAGGCTGCTCTTTAACTCACTATGTATCCCTGGTGTGCCTTGAATTCATGGTGATACTCCTGCTTCAGCCTCTTGAGTGCAACAATTACAGGCATGCATCTCCACGCCTGGCTGTTTTTTGTTTGTTTTCATTCACCTCCATTTATAATCCTTGAAAGTACAATTTTGTCTCTTTGACTTACAATGCTGTAATTCCTTGGATGAGAGTCAAACACTTCATGACCTTGTTCTCCTTGTGAAATGGACTTCTTCAGCATTTTCTGACCTGTTATAGTCTTTGTTTTGAGGCGGGGTCTTACTATGTAGTTTAGGTTGCCCTTGAACTCATTTTGCAGCCTAGGCTGACCTTGAACTCGCAGTGATCTGATTCACCTGCTACCTCCTTTTTCTTTTTGCAGACCAGGGAAGAATAGAATTAATCTGTCTATCTATCTATCTATCTATCTATCTATCTATCTATCTATCTATCTATCTATCTTTCTCTCTCTCTCTCTTTCTTTCTTTCTTTCTTTCTTTCTTTCTTTCTTTCTTTCTTTCTTTCTTTCTTTCTTTCTTTCTTTCTTTCTTTCTTTCTTTCTTTCTTTCTTTCCTTCCCGGGAATTGAACTCAGGCCCTTGCACTTGCCAGGCAAGTGCTTATTCTACTGAGCTATCTCCTCACTACCTACTGTTGAGTTTCTTAAGAATAGAATAGATTCTATTCTAGTTTCTGTATTTCCATCCTATAAGCAAGTATCTATCTAGCCCTGATCAAGGACACTGTTTATGTCGAATGTGTTAAATAAGTGGAAATCCCACTTGGATCTTCAGATAACTATGGAGAAGAGTGAGAGATACATTCAAGAAGCAAAGACAGTGGCAGCAAGGAGCCGTCTGGGAATTCAGCAGTTTTGAGAGTGGTTTCTATTAGAGTAGAAGCAATTTGGATACCAGAGGAGGGCACCAAGATTTATTGAGCATCTGTTATGTGCCAGGCGCTAGACAAGCAGCCATACATCTCGTCTTATCCTCACAAACACCTGCACTGGGCAGGTCCTGCAGTGTTTCATTTCCCTATCCTTCCTAAGAAACCTGGAAAGGGCCTACCTTGTTAACGTCTCTCTTTTGAAATCGCTATGTGTATGCAAGCATGTTTTGTCTTATGTGTGCTCATCACTTTGGCCAAGCTTGAGCAGCAGTTCCAGAGGCAGCCATTAGGGCCAGAACTTGATTCTCATCCCTCACGGATCCCTGGGCACTAAATCACTGTCCCTGTCTCTTAGCTTGGTTTACAGTGAAAGACCCAAAGGGATGCCATGGGTGGCAGATGAGGAGCATACAGAAAAAGGCAACAGAAGTGGAAAGTTAGCAGGAGCTGTAACCTAGAGGGTAGAGAGAAGTTAGTTGACGTGGAGTAGAAAGAAGCAAGTGGTGAAAGGGAAGTGGAGGAAGAGGCTGTCCCTGTTTCGGCCGAGTTGCTAGTGCAGGGAGTAATCAACTGTCATCTTCGAATGGGTGACTTTGGAAAGGCACTGTATCAGAGCAGAACCTAGCCTGCTGCACCCTCATCAACCAGGGTCCTGGGTATCTGGCTGGAGACCAACAAAGTCTCCCTTTCTCCCTGATTTTCTTTACAGTATCTTACAGAATATCATTATAGTGTTTTGAGATAATTGGAACATTTCTCGGCTTGAACTCAGGAGAGCCTAGCATGACATTTTTTTGACTTCAACAGGTGAGAAAATGAAGGCTTGGGGAGAATAGGTGTTTTGCTCAAGCTCATAAAACTAGTAAACACAGGAGTCACAAACAGAAGCCAGATTCGTCTGACTCACACCTGATATTACATCTCATTCCATATAAAGCTTACTCCAACTGGGGAGCAGGGAGTTAGTTTGAAAAACTCTGCGACATTTGTCTCCATGGTGCTTGGCGACCTAGCAATTGTTTCATTTGCATATCATTAAACAAAAGGTTTCAGAACTTTTTATTCTCTTCTCTCAAATTTTTTTTTTTTAAACCTCCATTTGCACTGTGGGAAGGTGACACAGAATCACAGATTTCCAGGGCTGGAATGCTGTTGAGTCTAGCTTTGTTTGTTCTTCTAAAACACTTTCTGAGGCACTTGTGAGTTTATTTCAGCTTAACAGCAGAGACTTCTACAATATAATAGCTCTTGATTTTTGTTACTTGGGAAAAGAGAAAGCTTTTCTGCTGCCCACTAGCCTAAGTGTGAGCTAGGTGACATCTGCTTCCACAGAATTCACCATACACCTCACACATCAGCACTCTTGGGTTATATTGTTGTCAACTGACCTCTGGCTTCAAAGAGGACCCTACCCACAGTGCCTCTCAGGTGACTTCCAAACAAATTTTCCTATTTATTTTCCACCAAGGCAGAGATGGATGAGTCAGATAAAGACAGCCCAAAATTTGTTCTTTGAAGGTCCTTTATGGAAGTAGTGCTGTATGTGAGAAAACATAAATGTATTCAGTGTTTTCTCCCTGGAATAATGTAAACTCCATGAAGTCAAGAACTTGGCCTTGTTTGTCACTGCATTTCCAGCTCTAGTTTAGAGCCTACCACATATCAGCTACATACTAGGGACTGAATTGCAACATCAAAAAATTTATACGTTGGTCCTTAACTCCCAGTGTGACTATATTTGAAGTCAGGATTTTAGAGGCACAATTAAGGTTGAGTCCCAAGTGTGGGGTCCTAATCCAATAGGACTAGTGTGGGAATCAGATTCAGGACCTTCTGCTTACTAGGCAGGTCCTTGTGCTGCTGAGCTAATGCTCCAGCCCTGAGATTTGTCTCACAAGAAGAGGGAGAGAAGTCATGCAGAGGAAAGGCCATGAGGAGCCACAGTGAGAAGGCACTGTCTCTAGGCCGGACAGAGAGGTGTCACCAGAACCAACCTTGATTTTCAACTTTTGGCCTACCGAACTGTGTGGAATATAAATTTCTATTGTTTAAGTCATCCACTCTGTGGTAGTTTAACAAACCATGACATAGTAACACGCTGCCCCAAGATACTTTTGGAATGAAGGAAAGAATAAAGAGGCACATAGGAGACTAGACTCCACTGAGTAGAGTGCGGTCTTGGGTAAATCATGCAGATGCTTCCATTTGAGCCTCCACTTCCAGCAGACAAAATATGTATGAAAATAAGAGCTTCTTCACTTCCCTGGCTGTAGGGAGTAAACAAGGGAGCACTTTTGAGCTCTAGGTACTATATAAGTATTATTATTATTATTATTATTATTTTTTTTTTTTTTGAGAAATGATTCTCCCTACCCTCAATAGTTACTTCAGCAAAGGCACTTAGTTGATGGCTTTTATTATAAATTAAGGAGGACTTCTTGCTGAATTATGAGGTCTACAAGCATCACTTGTTGAGTTCTGACTACAGAAGTAATGGGCAAATATTGCAATCTATATTAGATAATAAACATACTTTAGGGAATAAAAAAGTTATAATTATCATTTTTCTTGGACTTCTCTAGGCAGTTTTTTTTTAAAAAATCATTTACATGCACATATACTAACAAAAACTGTAGATTGCCTCATGTTTGAATTGCAGGTGTGTCATATTAAATTTGTGGGGCAGACCCCTGCTTTGTGTGCTAACTGCTACAGATAGTAAGGCGTAATCACATTCTTCATGTCTGATGTCTACACATTCCTTCTGTTGTCAAATTCTTATAAAGCTATACAGATTAAAAGTTGTCAGACACCAAGTTATCAATGGATAGGTGAAACTTTATGCAAAAATATGTGGTGACTTTGATATAGGCAAAATGATGAATTTCTAGAGGTTTGCTGGTCAACCTTGTCATGATTTGTATCTGGTTGTCCCCCCAAAGCCTCATGTAAATCATGGGGTGGTCAATTGCCTGGTTCTAAGGGCAGGGCCAGAGGACAAGGGCAGGGCTTGAGCTGTGAGACCAAAGAGGCTTGAACTGTTAAACTGACAGCATGTGCCTCCCCTGACCCCCAACCCTAGGCCCGGTGACCTCTTTTGGAGGTATGGAGTGGATCATTCTGCACATGGTGGTGCAGTGTCTCGAGGTCTTGCTATGTAATTCAGGCTGCTTTAAACTATGAAACTTCCAGTAACTGTGAGCTAAATAAGCCTTTCCTTCCCTAAGCTTGTGCATTGGGTATTTGTTCCAGCAACAAGAGAAGAGTAACTAAGACAGAATTTGGTGCCAGAGGAGCAGTGCCTGTTGTTATGGCTGTACCTGACCATGTGGATTGCCAGCTTTTGGGAATGGCTTATTGAAAAAGACAGGAAAGGTTTGGAGATGTCGCCTATGAGCAAAGTGCTGGAACAGTTTTAGCACTTCTGTAGGAGAGATTCTGGTTAGAGCTCAGACCAGAAGACTGATAGAAGGCCAACCTATAAAGACAAGGTGGGGAAGTTTCTGCTGGAAAGAAGGACTACATTGGTTGTTGGACTCCAGATATTTGTGTTTTGGTTTGGCGAAATTTTGTCTGAATTTTGCCCATGTCTAGAGACTTTGCCCAAGACTGAAATTAAACATGGAGGACTACTGGGACAGTGGCATGGTTATTGTTGGGGGCTTTTAGTCAGATTTATGTTGAGAACAAAGAACAAAGAGCCCAGCAGAATGATTTAAAATGTTGTGAATTTGGCCAAACAGGAAGTTCCAATAAAGCTGTGGAATGCAAAGATAGAGCTGCGATCTCCACTGCTCAGAAGGAACAGGACAGTAGAAAAGATGTCCTGAAGGCATCAGGGAAGGTGGCATGTTCTTGCCCTTTGCTGCCTCAGAATCACAAAGGTGAAGGACTTTGCTTTAAGGAGAAAACCTCAGAGCCCCATGCTCCAGAATGGAGGTGGTAGACACATCAGACAACAAAATGGCACCAGCATAGAGAAATTGTTTCTTGAAATCAGGGTCAGGGTGCTCAGAAATCCAGGCGCTCAATGCCTGTAGCTAAGAGAGAAGGAAGTCTGGCTACTACACCAGCTGGCAGCTGATCTTGGCATCATCCATGTGACATCGGTGCATAAAAAATGCAGAAGTTCTGAGGTTAAGAAGGCTGCCACCTCAATTTCAGAAGAAGGACTGGGAGGCCAGGCAGTGTGTCCCTGAGAGGGTAGTGTGTGAAGTTGTGAGTGAGAAGCCTATTCTGTGGAAATCTCAGAAGTTTGGAAAAGCCAGGAACATGGATCATCTAAGGAAAACTGCAAGGAGGGAGCAAATCCAGCCCAAGAGAGAAGTCATGGGAGCTACCACCAAGAGCATCATAGAAGCAGAGCCACAGGTAGTTCACAGTTTGCCACAGATTGCTTTGGATGTTCCATGTGGAACTACAGGACTTAATGTTTGCCCTGCTGGATTTTGGGCTTGTTTTGGCCCCAATGGTTTGTATCCTTCTGTGTATATCTTTTGGAATGACAGTGTTCGTCTTGTGCCTTTGAATATTGGATGTATTTAACTTTTTATTTACACAGGGGCTCACAGTTGAGAATTTGCCTTGGATCTTGCAGGAGACTTGGGACTTGGACATTTCAGCAATTCTGAAACTGTTGGGAGTTTGGCAAATCTTAGAGAGGGGCTAAAATGCCTTTTGGACAAAGTGATGTGCGTAAGACTTTGGGGGTCAAGAGTTGGAATGTTATGATTTGTATCTAGTTGTCCTCCCAAAGCCTCATGTAAATCATGGGTGGTCAATTGTGTGGCTCAAGGAGTGGGGGCAGAGGACAGGGAGGGGCTTGAGGGCCAGGGCCAAAGAGGCAGAAACCATTAAACTAGCAACACATGCCTCCCCCCTGGCTCCTGGTGACCTCTCTTGGAGGTATGGAGTGGATCATCCTGGACACAGTGGCACAGTATTTCAAGGTCTTGCTATGTAATCTAGGCTGCTTTAAACAATGAAATCTCTAGTAACTGTGAGCTAAATAAATCTTTCCTTCCCTAAGCTTGTGCACTGGGTATTTGTCCCAGCAATGAGAGAAGAGTAACTAAGACAAACCTAGTATATGCAGCTAAAGACATGGCATTGTGCATTTTAAAACACACAGGATTGTGTTGATGATTGGTATGGTTTGTGTCTAGTTGTCCCCCTAAAGTCTCATGCAGTCATGAGTGACCTTCTAGAGATTGTGATTAACTCATGATTCGCTGGGATCATGGGGATGAGTATTGGTGCCATTATGGATGTGGGTACTGTACCGAGCCTAGGGCAGGTAGCCTGAATGCAACTTAAGGGAGACAGACTTCCTCTCTGTGGCCAGTGTTACTGTCACTCCTCCCTTTTGCTCTTGCTGCTTGGCTGCCTTCTGCTGTTCTCTGCCATGCGCTAGTCTGCCTTGAGGCCAGCTGAGTGTGGACTAAAACCTGCTGTAACTATGAGCTAAATAAACCTTCCTTCATTTTGAGTGTTGGGTATTTGTTCCACCAATGTGAGAAGAGTAACTGAGATAAGGATAAAATTCATGTTAACACATATGTTGTCACACACTCAACACAAGGAAAATTTCAGAAATGATGGGTGTTTTTAGTACCTTGATAGTGATGAGGCTATTCCTAGTGTATATATTTAAACTCAAGACTCATCAAATTTTTTACATCAGACCATAGAACATTAAATATGCAAAATATTTTGTACATAATTTCTATCTCAATCCTTTAAAAAACTCCAACAAATCCCCCAAAGTGATGTGCTGTAGTTGGCTTTTCCTGGCATGTCAAAATTGATTCTTGTACTTGTGTGAATCTGTTAGTAAGCATAGCTATTGTTAAAAATTAAGAGGAGCAAAATGATGGCAGAGTAAGATGCTCTAATATAAGCACAGGCCATAAAATATTATTTCTTCTTATGAAGATTAAACACAAAACAATGTAAAAATAATGATATTATTATATGTGGAGACAGGTAGAGATATCTTTTTGTAATGTAGAAAGACTTAAAGTAAGAAATTAAAAATGTGAAATGTAGGCAGAAATATACTGCTGATAGAGAGTTTTCTCATTAATATATTTTCTCTTGTTCTGTTTGTTTCTGTTCATTGTGTCATTTCAAAATAGTTTGTGATGATCTAAAGATTTTTTATAAGCCTCATGGTAATCATAAGAAGAATCTTTAAGAGACAAACCAAAAATAAGCAAAGAGTAAGAACACACTATAAAAGTTGATCACTGAAGTACAAAGAAAGTCTGAAAGGAAGAACTACAATGAAATGAGAAATGAATTTATGTCATGACTCTAGTAAAATTTTGCCTATCAATAACCACATGAATGTAACAGTTTGAATTCCCTAGTTGAATGGCTTACAATGACATAATGGATAAAAAAATTATGGGACTCATGTTCCTTAAATGAAACTTAGCGCCACAGACACACATAATCTGAAAGTAAAGGGATGAAATAAGATATCCTGTACGAGATTCAAATATAGTAATAGTAACTATTGTTATATGAGATGATAGACTTTAACTTAGAAATAGTAACGTAGACCAGGAAGGTCAAAATATAATGACATAGGGTCAATTCAGCAAGAGAAAATAAGAATTCAAAATATATATTATCCCAGTATCAAAGAACCTATGTATATAAAGCAAACATTAATAAATCTAGAGGAAGAGGTAAGTTCCAGTGCAATAATAGCTCAGGACTACAATATTTCACTTTCAACAAAAGACAGATCATCCAGTAGAGCATCACCAAAGAAACACCAGAGTTGCATAGCACCATGGATGAAGTGGACCTAACAAATGCCTACAAACATCCCATCTAACAGCTGCCAAATCACGTTTCTTTCTCAACAGACTGTAGAACAGTTTCCAGGATAGATTATGCATTAGGTCACAAATCTTCCAAAATTAAAAGAAAAGTTGCAGTCATATAGAGTATTTTTCCTTATCACAGAATAATAAAACTAGAAATTAATACATCAGTGAAAATGCTTCAGTAGCTGTACAAATACATGGAAATTCAACGGTTTCCTTTTGAACAACTAGTGGATCAAGGATGAAATTATGATAGAAATTAAAAGGTTTCTCGGAACAAATGAAGATGGAGATACAATCTTCCAAAACCTGTGGGATAGAGAAGAAGCAATATTAGAAAGGCATTAGTAGCAATCAATGCCCATATAGAAAAGTAAAAGATCCCAAATAAAAGTTCTATCATAGCACCTGGAGGAGCTAGAAAAACAAAAGTAAGTCAAACTAAATATTAGTAGAAGGAAGTATTAGCAATTGGTGCAGAAATAAATGGAGATTCATTCTGCCCTAACACCAGTGGCCTCCCTAGATCATATGCTTCCTGTCTCTGACTAAAGTTACACCATCAGCTTTCCTGGTCCTTAGCCCTTTGGATTTGGACTGAGTTACATTACCAGCATCATGGGATCCCTGGCTTGTGGACCACTAATCATGGGGACTGCTCAACCTCTAAAAACACATGCTGGAATACAGCAGTGTAAGGAAGAGAAAAAAAGAGCGAAGTGGATTTCAGCAAGGATCTGAAGTGAGAATTTCAGCCCCTAGGGGAAAGTGAAGAGAGTTCAATAAAGAAGAAGGAGTTGGCAAGTGGTGCTTTCTTGCTGAGCCCTGACTCAAGTGTGCGAGAGGCAGCTTCAACCTGTAGATGCATAGTGCCTGCTGGCAACCCCATGTGGTGGCACATGCCTGTAATCCCAGAGTTGGGGAGGCTGAAACAGGAAGATCACTACAAGTCCCAAGCTGCATAGCAAGACCCTGTATCAAAAAATAAAATTTCAAAAAGCAAAAAAGATATTCACAAATAGAATGTACCACATCATCAAGAAGATTATAACTATGGCAAAGTAGGATTTATCCAGGAAAGAAAATAGCCCATACTTCCAATATTGCTATACAGGTTTAATGTAATTTGAAATTATACTACAATGCCACTGTGGTAAAAAGAGCATGGTACTGGAAACAAACTCCAAACAAACAAAACAGGCCTGAGGATCAGTGCAACAGTTTAAAATATACAGAAAGAATTACAGACATACTCAGCCACCATACCTTTGGCAAAGGAGACAAATATTTTTGCTGGAAGAAAGATAGCTTCTGTAATAAATAGTGCTGAAAAAACTGGCTTTCCACATGTGGAAGATTAAAATTAGACCCATATGTTTCCCCATGTACCAAGCTAAAATCAAAATGGATGAAAGAACTAAATATTAAAACAGAAACTCTAAATCTGGAAGATAAAGTAGGTAGAACCCTTAAAGACACAGTTGTAGGCAAAGACTTCATGAACAAAATCCTGTTACACAAACCATAACAAGGAATCAACAACTTGGATCTCATCTCATTAAAAAGATACTGCACAGCAAAAACAAAAACAAAAACAAAAACAAAAACAAAAACACAAAACAAAACAAAACAAAAAACCACCGGCAGAGTGAAGAGACACCCATAGTGTGGGCTAAATGTTTTCCATCAATTCTCCAGATAGATGACGAATATCTGTGTATGCAAAGAACACAAAAACCCAGATCCCACAAGTTAAAGACCCAACCCAAAAATGGACATCTGAACCGAAAAGATATTTCTTAGATGAAGAAGTAGAAATGGCAAATAAGTGTATGAAAAAAAAAAAATGTTTCACATCACTGGTTATTTGAGACATGCAAATTAAAACAATGCTGAGGTTCCATATCACTCCAGAAAGAATGATTATTCTCAATAACAATGACAATCCTTAAAAATCAATGACACATACTGGTGGGGCTACAGGGGAAAAAAGAGCCCTTTTTCACTGTTGTGGGAAGTGTAGACTGGTGCAACCACTGTGGAAATCAGTATGATGATTCCTCAAAAAGTAGATTAGAATTTGCCTTTGACCCAGCCATTAGCCTTCTAGGTATCTTCCCTGAAGAGTTAAAAGTGTCATACCATGTATATGCTCACATATACATATTCATAGTTGCACGATTTGTAATAGCTAAATCTTGGGCACAGTCCAAATGCTCAATAACAATCATTCAATAACGAGGGTGTGCTTCTTTCATCAAAGGGAGTACTACTCTGCCATAAAGACAATCTTGAGATATTTGTAGCTAAATGGATGCACCTTTAGACTGTACTCTTAAGTGAAATAAATTGGATACATATGTTTAAATGCTGATTTTTTTCCTGGTATGAGAAGCAGCAAATATAAATTAGAACCAAAACGTGTAATAGATATTGGAAAATGGGAGGAAATATTCAAATCAGTAAGTGAGAAAGTGAAGTAGAAATGGAAAAGGAAAGAAGAGAGAAGAAAAATATACTAGAAAGAATGAATAGAACTAAATCTATTATAAACAAAGAAAGAGTAGGTGGTTTCAGGGAGGGCAATGGGAAAAAGCATGAACCAAATCTTGATAAAGTGCATTTTATAATTGTCCATTTCTTTTAGTTCACCAAATTTGTTGGAATTTATTCACATAATAAATTCTAATAATCTTTGGATATATTTCTGAGGGTGTCAACTGAATATCTCACTTTGCATCTCTGATTCTATTTATTAAAGTCTCCTCTATATCATTTTGCCCCTTTTATTTATTTATTTTTGTCTTTTTTTTTTTTTTTTTTTTTTGAGACAGGGTCTCATGCAGTTCAGGCTGGCCTTGAGCTCACTTTTGTACCCAGGCTGGTCTCAAACTCACACTGGTCCTCCTGCCTCAGCCTCCCAAGTGCTGGGATTACAGGTGTGAGCCACCACACCCAGCTCCATTTTGCCCCTTTTATTCTTTCAAAAATTGGCTTTTAGGGGTGAACAGATAGCTCAGCGAACTAAAGTGCCTACTTAGGCAGACACAGGGACTGGGTCTGATCCCAGGCATGCTGTGCCAGCCCTAACCCCAGGGTGCGCTGAGACAGACTGAGACTGGGCATGGTGTTACATGACTGTAATCCCAGCACTTAGGAGGCTGAAAACAGGAGGATCCCTAAAAGTCTGATTTGTGCAGTTAAACCCTGTAGGCCCTGTACTAAAAACAAAAAGACTTGGTTGTGTATTTGTTTTTTTTTTTTTTTTTTTTTTTTTTTTTTTTTTTTTTTTTTTTTTTTTTTTTTTTTTT
>PVJA010011330.1:0-20326 GCA_004027025.1 Myocastor coypus
TCTGTGGCCAACAGCAGGCAAGGTCTCCTTGAAAGTGTTTCAATTTCCTGGAAGTAGATGAGCCAGGAGCAGGGAGTGAAACTACAAGTGTTGGCAGCAGCTGCGGCAGTCAACGAAGTTGCCAATCAGAACTGTCAGAAAGAATAGTCCTCCCTTTTCCTGTTTGCTCTTTGTTCTGTTTGCTTTCATTATTTTCTCAATAATTTCAGAGAAGCCCTTTGTCCTGCAATCAAAGACTGTCAGTTTTGACTTATTCCTATCTCTGACTTACTTTGTGTTTGATGTATACCCTTGAATAACAGCACGAGGGACACAGGATCAGTGCTCCTCAGAGGGGCAGACCACTCATATGTCCACTTAGCTCATGACTTAGTTAAGGACCATTAGAGGTGTGCTATATGTCAGTCCCCACGGAACTGCAGATGAGAAACCAATCACCCACCTATACCAGTACTTCAAGTCATGGTGCCTAGACAGAGCAACCTATTGTTCACACCATCCATTCCACTCACACATTCAATAGATTCCTAGAGGTAAAATTATTTCACTCCCCTTCACATGACGTTGGCTGTGACTTGAGTTGATCAGACTCTCCTACTCAAGCTTAGCTGGAATGGCAAACAGACTAACTGAGGTGCAGCAGCTGGTGGTCTTACCTGAATCAAGCTAGAAAGCAGATGGATACACAGAAGCCACACAGACTGCATCTTCCTCTTTCTGGAGTTTCTCAAGAAGATATCAAAGAATCCTTCCCCAGACCTCCAAGAGGACTGAAGACATCTCAAGGGCATGTCTTTCTACTTGTACCTCAGGAGGGTCTTGCTCCATCCATGAAGGCCACAACCGGTGACCAAAGCGATCAGCAGAGTCGGTGACCCTAGCCAATGTACCACATGCAGTGGCAAGCAGAAACACTGAAATGACACCAGGAAATTGGAGACAGATTTTTTTTAATGTCAGTGGATACTGATTGAGATCATTCCAAAACTGTTAGGCCCTGAAGGTTTGAGGAGGGAGGTTTGCATGGGGTCTGCAAGAGGAAGTGCAGAGACAGAGTATATGGCTGAATTTGATTAATCCTTACAATAAGTATCATAGTGACTATCTATACATCGTAGTGACCAAGCTTTTTCTATGTAACAAAGTAAAGAAATTCTATCCATAACTACTACCTGGGAATTTAGCAGACTGAAACATACTAGTTGGGAGAACATTTTATGCTATGATTTTAGATAACATCATAGACAGCTGACTTCTAACAAACACATGAGGTATAATCAGACTTACACTGATCAATAAACATTGATTCTCCCTGATCTCTCTGACTCCACTGATTCCCATAATGTTCCATAATATTCCCTATGCTGTAATTCTCTCCATCAATGGCCTAAATCACCAGTGTACAATTTGTAAGCTGGAAAGGAGTTCAGATTTTCTCCTGCAGAGAAAATACTCAAAATACTAAAATATTAAACTTTCTGCATTAAACTTTTGTTTGGGTCAAGTTTTAGTGGTTAAAGTATTTCCACTTAATAGATGTTATTGGTTTCTTGGTGGGAATTCACAGAATACCTTATATAGAAGTAGTCTTTCATGGATTACTTTCAAAACATGAGTGCAGTAGTTCGTGAAAGCTTGTAAAAATATCAAGAATAACCTGGACACAGACATAGATATACATGTGTGCATGAACACACACACACATACACCAGATAAATTATAAAAAATATGGTCTTACTCAAGTTATTGAAGTTGCTTGTGTCCATTCCTAGAGCTAGAAAAATCTACTTTTATCACTTAGGAACGTAATTTGAATCATATACTGTAGAATCGAATGCAACTTATTTAGTCATATTAAGGGACAACTGGAGAAATTGGTTACATAAAGAATATGTTGAAAAAATAAGAATATTAAAATACATGAGTTGACACTTTAAGGAGGAACTGAATATCTAATAAAACTGAATAAAGATAAAGATCTGTGATCTCACATGTTATTCAGAAATGAGTAGGATTAAGACAGTACGAAAGTTTCTAAAGAAGATAGTTGCAGCTGTCAGCCCAAAGTTATGAGCAGATTGTACAGATTTGGAGCTTTCTTGCAGATCTTCATTTTTTTTTTTTACATCTGACATTTCAATTTATGTGTCTTGATGCAATTTGCTTTCTTTGCTACTTTGTTTCATTAAACTTCTAAGTGACATGATCCTGGAAGCTGTAAACAGCAAATAGCTTGTACGGTCATCCTGGAGAAGGACCCCTGGCTGCAAGACTATAAGGACAATCATAAAAGAAACCATCTGTGTATGCAATTTAGTGTTTGAGCAAGGAAGCAAGAGACTAAGTACAAGTTTATTCTTCTCACACCAGTATATTCACTTGGAAACAAACTCACTTCTTTCAAACCTATTCACACAGATGGGATGGTGTTGTTAAATTCCAGAGAACACACCACTCACTATTCATTGGCACTTCCTCTTAAGGACTTCCACCATCTTATTATTATCATTAAAGACCAACCTCCTAGCACATAAACCTTTTGGAACCAACATTATCCCTATGATTGACTTCATCAAATCAAGTTCAATAGAGTTTTCAATTGATTTATTTTGACTTGTACAGTTTATTTTTCTTTGACATGATTTAATTGAAGTACAACTACTATGATTGTAAATATGCTTCAGAGAAGTGAGAAGTTGAATGAATACATTGAAGAAAATTCCAAGAAACAACTTCAGTGTTAGGAGATGTAACACGTTCTGGATTAACTTGAAAGAGATGTTTTACTTAGATTCAGCTTTCTTACAGGATTATGCTAGAAAGCCTTGTGAAATAAGAAGTAGGCAATTAGGTTAGGAATTAATCAGCAAGGGACAGACATGGGCCAACCCTCAAGAGGGTCAGTGCAGAAAATGAGAAACATCAAGACTGTGGCACATCCAACATAAGCCAAGACCTGTATGATTCCCTGAGGGATAAACCATAACTTGAGATTGTAACACAGTTGGTACCACCTGGTCCACTAAAGTTCAGATAGACATCAGCCATATGGAAGGGCACCCAGAACATCTGAACTCAGTACCTAGGTTGTGATCAGAGCATCTAGACCTCCTCCTTCCCCAAAACACTCTTCATTGTTTCCATTTGCTTTTGCTACATGAAGCACTTCCTTTAGGCCCAATATTAGCTAAGCAGCTATACGTGTAGAGGTACAAGTGTGTAGTGTAACCCACTCTGTACCCACACTATGACCTGCTGACTAAATTACTTCCAGCAAAAAGGCTCAGTGGCAACCCATTTGGGGGGTTCTCCTGTCTTTCAGGAACTATCCTTCAAAAAAATCTTTCCTACCCTTAACCTGTGTTGTACCTAAGAATTCACTATCAAGGGATATGAAGTTGATGTATCTGTAATCTCGAAGTTTGGGAGGTAGATTTCTGCTATATGCAAACTCAAATATAGCTCTAACACTGTTGAAACGTTACTCTCAACTATTGTATTTTGTTCATTTTTTTTCTTTCCTTGGGTTTTGTATGTGTGTGTGTATGTGTTCTTAAATTTTCTTCTATGCTGCATGAGTTATTTCCCCTTATTAATTCATACCAAATATTCCCAAAAATGTACATATGTCTCTAAGAGAGTGAGTTTATAGGACACAAGGGTGAAGAAGCAACCTAATTTTGTTGTTCTAAGCAACAAAATACTTAGAAGCTACATTCCTGACAAAGTGTTAAAAGCTAGAATAGATAAAGAAGTTTAACACTCGAGCAATAATAATCAATAAATCTATCATTATTATATTATAGTTTTCATCATGAATATCAGCCAATTAGAGTTAGACAGTAGTTGTAATTAGATAGTTTCTAAGAGAAGATATTTAGGTGACCAGCAAGTACATGAAAGAATGCTCAACATCACTAATCCCTGGAGAAAGGCAAACAAAAGCCATAATGGGATATTACTTTGCTCCAGTTACTATTATTGCTACTCACAAAAGACAAAAATAAGTGCTGGGATGGATATGCATAAAAAAGGCAACTTCACTCTCCACTTCTGTGAACACAAATGAACAGATTTGTTATCCAAGGAAGTACAGAGGTTCCTCAATAATTGAAAAGGGAGCTACTAAATAATCTAGCAAATTCCATAGCTGATTCATACATAATGCAAAGTAAGTCAAGATGTTGTAGAAATAGTGGCCTCTACAGTTCCGGCAGTACTGTTCACAACAGTGAAAGAATGTAAACAAGCCATGTACCTATCTACCGGTGAACAGAAAAGAGGGGTTTGTATAAATAACGTAATGTTCTTAATCATAAATTGATGATATGCTGTATTTACCACAACATAGATGCAACTGGATCCTTATGTGACACAAAATAAAACAGGCATGTCAAGCTAATAACGGATAATGTCATTTAAATATAGCATCTAGAGACTGGGGATTTGGCTCAGCGATAGAATGGTTGCCTAGCAAGCTGGAAGCTCCGGGTTCAGTCCTCGGCATCAAAAAAAGAATAAAACCTCTTGTAAAAAGGAGTTCAAACAAAAATAAATAAATAAATAATCTAATGAGTGGATCTCTAAGATTAATAACAATATTTACAGGAAGTGTGTAAGAGGAAATGTGGGCAATTGTGTTGCTTGATTATAGTTACATACAATAAACAGATTCTGGGGTTCTATTGCCTAATATGATGACATAGCTAGTGTTAATGCAGTGCTTACTTCCAAAAAGCTAGAAGCATGGATTTCGAATAATTTCAGCAAAAGAAAGTGCAATTAATGCAAGAAAAAGTTTTTTTTTTAATCTGAATTCATGATTGCATGATGTATACAAAGTTCAAAATATTACACTGAATTAAACAAACAAGTAAAACTTTTGAAATTAATGTAGATTTACCCAGTGTCTTCACATCCATGAATCTTTTTATTTTAGTTTTATTTTGAGCCAGGATCTCACCAAGCTGTTACATTGCCCTCACTGGGTTTGAACATTCGATTTTCATCCCTCGGGCTTGTCCATTGTTGTATGGGCTTGGGACAACACACCCACAATATAACTAAAAATTTCATATGATGCAAGAAGTATATTAAAAATAAATTATTGCCCATTGAATAAAAAATATAGTAATTAAGAATATTAACTAAACATTGCATGATTAATTAGTTTTACTTCAATGTTTGGTTTTCAGTTTTGGGAAAAATGCAGTACTTTTCCTTCATAAAAACTTAGCTATGACATGATGACTTCTTCAGTTAAGGTATTTTGAAAACTCAAATTTTACATTTGAATTATCTTCTACTGCTTTACCTCCAGTGATGCTACAAAGTTCTACATTTGCCATTTAAGACCCAAGTTCAGTTAAGGTTGACTTTCTTCTATAATCATATCCCTCTCCACTTGGCAGAGGGGAAAACAAATTAGGGCAGGCAAATTAGTTCGCATGGTCTGTATCACTCTTTTTTTAAATACAAATACTTGATCTTGTGCAGTTTGATACCTTTGAAATATTTTGAGTATTTCTCTAAGTTTGAAAATGTCTTACACACATCAAGCTCTGGAAACATCTGCAACATCTTTCCTATGCATCATGGTAAGCAATATTTCAACTGTACCGGGGTCTTGAAGTGGATACAGGGAAGCCAACTCATTTACAGTTAGAACGTTTGCGTGTGAAATGCGGCAATATGAATGATAACTTATATGCATCCAGGCAACATACTCCGCTGGAATTCATTTCCTTGAAGATAACATGGAATGATATAAACTGGAAAATTTTGTAATATTATATTATACAATTACGTAAAAAGCTTGATCTGTGTAGGCAATGAACATGTTCCTTGAGTACGAATAATCAAATTGCTTCAGTAACTAACACCATCTCTTTCAGCAGAAAAACGCCTGTTTTACTGAGGAAACTGCTGGACGCAGACGTTTTGCAGAGCACTCATGCTACTGATATGATTCTAGTTACATATTCTGAAGCATTATCTCAATTCACTGAGTTAGAAGAATCCTTGTCTATTTGTTAGCACACTCATTCCCTTTAGACCAATATTAAATTCAGTTATTCTTTTTCTACATATTATTGTACTTACAGTACAGCATCTTGTTCTCTTTGCTTTTAACCAGCATTTTTTCCACTGAAAGAATGTAATATTATGGGCTTATTCTGGTTTGGTTTGGTTTGGTTTGGTTTGGTTTGGTTTGGTCTGGCTTCCCTTGGTTTGGCTTGGTTTCATTTGTTTGGCTCGGTTTTGTTTTTGAGACAGTCTTGCTGTGTAGTTAAGGCTGTCCTTGAACACAGTTTGTAGGCCAGGCTATGCAATGAGTAACTTAGTGCTCAAGCTTAAAGTGATCCTCCTGGCTCAGATTCCCATTTGTGCTTCTTCTGAAGTAAAAGTTTCATGAATTCATATAAATTTGTTTAGTGAAATTCTGTATCACTTGTACGTTTTTCTCTATTTTAATACTTTTTATACTCTATAAAAATAAAAATTAAATATTAAATGAATAAAAAGTAAAATAAAATTTAGATGAAATTTTATCTATGGAGACTGTATGTATGTATGTATGTATGTATGTATGTATTTATTTATTTATTTTGCAATACTAGGGACTGAACTCAGTGCCTTGGGCTTGTCAGGCAAGTGTTTATTCTACTGAGCTATCTCTCTGGCCCCCAGTTTTTTTGAATTATCTGTTACTGTTTCTTTCCTGGTGTCCATGGAGATATACATTTGTACAGGTGTTTACAGTGTTTCAGTGTGTTCACCATGTCATCATTTTTTCCAGCTTCAGAAGAATCTCAGTCTTGAATTATTTTATTCCTATTAAATAATTGGGATGCAGGCATATATTACATTTGATGATCATTATTCAAGAGATATTTGTTAAAATCTGCTCTGTGAAGCACTCTCTAGTAAACTTGATTTTGAATATAATTGTTCAATGAAGCCATCTGTTCCCCAAAGGAATGAAACTGGTTAGAAAGTATTCAGCGCAGTAAACAAAACAGTGCCTTATCTTCTTTTACAAAGAACTGCTTATGTATGTGACACAAGCTGAAAATTTAGATCAGACTAGATGCTGACTGGATACATAAAGTAGACAAATAAAATCCCTTGTAGCAAGCCGGGCGTGGTGGCTCACGCCTGTAATCCCAGCACTTGGGAGGCTGAGGCAGGAGGATTGGTGCGAGTTCGAGACCAGCCCGGGCTACAAAAGTGAGCGCAGGACCAGCCTCAACTGCATAGCGAGACCCTGTCTCAAAAAGACAAAAAAAAAAAAAAAAAAAAAAAAAAAAAAAAAAAAAAAAAAAAAAAATCCCTTGTAGCAAAGAAGAATCTAATGTTCATTGAAAAAGGGCTGTATGTCAAGTAATTTGGCTCATGGTTATAATTCTAGTTTATTAGAAATAAAAGGATAAAGAAGCTTTATTGAAGGCAGGTTGCTGTTGATATTTAAAATTCAGATTCTATCCAAATGAATGAAAAATTAAAATACTGATTATCCTTAGGTTTTCAAAACAATTTGTTGTGTGTGTTTGTGTTTGTGTGTGTGTGTGTGTGTGTGTGTGAGTGTGTGTGATCTGTGTACAAAGTGACATATTGAGTAGCCTGGAGTGTTTTTTGCTTGTTTATTTTAGGGTGAAGTAGATTGATTGTTGAGGTCACACTGTTATATAGTTCAAAGTTTATTCCATGATAAATTCAAACTTTTGGAATGTCAGACAATCTATGAAATAGACCTAAGATCTGTCGACCTTTTCTTGAAAAGGCCAGGTAAATATATTTTAAGTTTTCAGGGTGTGGAATCTCCATTGCAATTATATATCTCTGATACTGTAGCACAGAAGTAGTCATAGACACTATACACATGCATGTCTGTGAGTTCCTGAAAGCACTTTGTTTACATGGTAAAACAGCAGTAAATTTCAGTTATAAGACTAAAATTTGTTTCTCTCTAGAATAGAAGCATCATAAGCCAGTTTGATTAATGTATGTGAATTACTATGCTTTCCCAAAGGTTGTGTTTTCATTATGCTCTTTCTTGCTTTCTTTCTTTCTTGCTTGCTTGCTTGCTTGAACTTTAGGGAATAGTCCACAGGGTAGTTAGGGTCTGACTACTAGACTGGACTGGTAGTGATCCACCTGTTTACAGCCTTCAAAGAGTTGGGATTGCAGGCACACACCACCTTGCCCCGTCTCAAATGCTGTCTCAGCACACCCTGGGGTCAGTGCCAGCACAGGAGGCCCAAGGATTGAAACTGTATACTTCAAAAGAAAGAAAATGTCATTAATATTTGTATACCTATTGTCGGTCAGTATAGTAGTATAATCTTTATCAATTACAAGATCTTTTCACAATAGATTTTGTCCTCATGTATGATGGCCAATTCCTAATATGACACTAGAGTACCTTGCTTCTTGAGGTTCAAACTTTTCTGTATTCCTTACACTTATTCAGTTATAACCTGTCAACCATGGGATAACAAAAAATGGTGTTTTGAAGCAACATTGCTCTGAAGATACCTAGATCCAGAATATCTTAGTTGAGCCACTCTTCAACTTTGGATACTCAGAAGTATATAAGATACTGTTTTGTTTTGTTTGTTCTTTTGTCTTTTTGAGACAGGGTCTCACTACGCAGCTCAGGTTGGCCTTGAGCTCACTTTTGTAGCCCAGGCTGGTCTCAAACTTGCACTGATCCTCCTGCCTCAGCCTCCCAAGTGCTGGTATTAAGATACTGCTTTAACTACTTCTGTAGTTATCTTTTTCATATGTTATGTAATGAGTGATAAGGCATTATTGTAGTAGATAAGGAGTAGATGAGAAATGAAGAAGGAAAGGTTTATGTAGCTCACAGTTACTGGAGGTTTCAGTCCATATTCAGCTGGCCCAACGCTGAGTGGAGCAGGACAGAGAGCATCCAGTTCATGGTGGAGGAACAGCAACAAATTGGTGACAGAGGCAGCCAATCAAACACGGCAGCAGAGCAAGAGCAACAATTTTAGTCTGTCTGTGTCTCTCTCTCTTTATATTCCCATCATGCTCTCTGCCTTAGTCACCCTACACCATAGTCATAGTCCCAGCCCTATTCAGACAGATAATCCCATCAGTACTAAAACACATAATCCCAGTGACTCATGAGTCAAGTCTCAATCTATAGAAGCCTCTGCCCGAATGACGACATGAGGCGTTGGGGGGACAACTAGACATAAACCATAACATTACACCCATGGACCCCCAAGTCTAATACATATCCGTTTGTACAAAAGACATTTTAGTCCATCTGGAAGAGTTGCCAAAGTCCCAATAATTTCAGCATTGCTGAAAAGTCCAAATCCCAAGTCTCCTCCAAGAACCAAGGCAAACTCAACTGTGAGCCCCTGAAGAGTTAAATATATCCAGCATTCAAAGAGCTAAATATATCCAACATTCAAAGGCATAAAATTAACATTATGATTCCAAAAGTTGCAAACAAGGGGGTAATACAAAACATTGGGACAAACACATGTCCAAAATCCTGCAGGACAAACATTAAATCCCATAGTTCCAACTGGATCATTTGAAACAGTCTGCACTGCATTGTGAGCTCCATGCTGCTCTGTCCCTAAGGCACTCTTGGTGGTAGTTTCCATGTCATCCCTCTTAGGCAGGCTTTGTTCCCTCTTTGAAGGATCCACGATCCTGGCTTTTCCAAACTTTTGGGGTTTCCACTGAACAAGCTTCTCACACCCAACTTTACACACTGCCCTCTCAGGGGCACACTGCCTGACCTCCCAGACCTTCTTCTAAAATCAAGGTGGAAGCCTTCTTAACCTCAGAATTCCCACATTCTGCATACACCTATGTGGATAATGTCAAAGGTTGCTGCCAGCTGGAGCAATAGCCAGGCTTCCTTTTCTTTTAGTTTTGGGAATCGACTGCCTAGATTGATGAACACTCTGACCTTGATTTGGAGGAATGAATTCTCCATGCGGGCGCCATTTTGGAACCTGGTTTGACCGCTGCCGCCATTCTGGTACTTGGGTCTCTGCAGCTTCCTTCTCAAGGCAAAACCTCTCTCCCTTGCAATTCTGAGGCTGAAAAGGGCAGAGAGCTGCCACCTCTTGTGATGCCCTCAGGCCATCCTTTTGATTTTTTGGTTCCTTCCCAGCAATGGAGATCCTTGTAGCTCCATCTTTGTAGTCCACAGCTCTCCTGGTGCTTCCTTTCTGGCCAAACTCACAATAGTTTAAATCATTCTGTTTGGCACTTTGCTTTTGGTTTTCAATATAAATCTAGCTAAAAGCCACCAATAACAACCATGCCACAGCCCCAATGGTTTGCTGCTTTGAAATATCTCTTGAAAGATTAATCAGTCTGCCATCCTTAATCTCAGTCTTAGGTAAAGTTTCTGGGCACGAGCAAAATCTCAAAAAGATTTTCAGCCAATTCATACCACAAATCACTGAGGAGTCCAATGCCCAATGCTGTGCTTTTTTCCAGAAGAACCCTCCTCAGTCTGGTCATTACAGGCAGGCCTTCTTTCAGCCTTCTGGTGTAAGCTCTGACCAGAATTGCCCAACCTGAACAGCCGAAGCCATTCTAGTGTTTTGTTTTTAGCCAGCCTCTCTGAACCTTTCCTATCTCGTCCTGTAAGCCATTCCCAAAAGTTTGTAATCCACATGGTCAGATATAGTCACAGCAACGACCCCACTTCTCTGGTACCAAATTCTGTATTAATTTTCTCTCATTGCTGGGACAAATACCCGATACTCAAAATGAAGGAAGGAAAGGCTTATTTAGCTCACAGTTACTGGAGGTTTCAGTCCATATTCAGCTGGCCCAAGGCTGAGTGGAGCAGGACAGAGAGCATCCAGTTCATGGTGGAGGAACAGCAACAAAATGATGACAGATTCAGCCAACCAAACACGGCAGCAGAGCAACAGCAACAACTCTAGTGTGTCTCTCTGTCTCTCTTTATATTCCTATCAGGCTCTCTGCCTTAGGATATCCACCCTAGACCACACCCATGATCCCAGCCCTACTCAGACCAATAATCCCATCAGTACTAAAATGCATAATCCCAGTGACTCATGAGTCAAGTCTCAATCTGTAGAAGCCCCCACCCAGTGACAACGTGAGGCTTTGGGGATACAAGTAGACATAAACCATAACAATAAACATGTTAGGTCTTGTAGGCCTACAGTATCTGTAGAACTATTTAACTCTCGCATTGGGCAAAATTACCCATAAGTACCATTTAAATGACTAAGAAAGAGTATTTGATAAAATTCTATTGATGAAACCAGGCGGTCAGTCAGGCATATAGAATTTTGGTTGGTTTTCTTTGTCCTACAGCAATTGGGGAAAAGTTACAACCAAATACAACACACACACACATACACACACACAAACAAGCAAGCAAACAAAAAAAAACAAGTACAGATTATACAAAGTCCTCTGAAAACTAAGAATTAAGTTACTTGGTAAGATTGTTAGAATGCACTACGTATTTGTATATTGATTCTGTTTTTCAGCTTGTTCAGTATGTTGTTTTCTTTATTTATATCCAATATTTTGTATCCACATGTAGTTTTACAGTAAAATGTAAAAGCCTCTCATAATTAAAATGCCCAGCTGGAACTTAACATCTTATCTATTAGTTTTCCCATTATGTCCTCTGATGTTTCACCGGAGTAATGTTTTATTACTGATTTCATAGAAAAATCATATTTCACTGAATGATTTCATTTTATTTCTGAACTTGGTTTGGCATCAAACATTTTTTTTTTCTGAGTGCTTCATCACATGAAGCTTTAAATTGAATATCTTGCTCTATTGATATCTGTATTATTTCTAATCTTTGATCGCTCTTTATTCTTTTTTTTTTTTTTTTTTTTTTTTTTTTTTTTTTTTTGTCTTTTTGAGACAGGGTCTCAGTATGCAGTTCAGGCTGGCCTTGAGCTCACTTTTGTAGCCTAGGCTCGTCTCGAACTCACAGCGATCCTCCTGCCTCAGCCTCCCGGGTGCTGGAATTACAGCCATGCGCCACCACGCCCGGCTCGCTCTTTATTCTTATTATCTGATGGTTATCTGATGGTGTAGAAAGATCCATGTGTAAAAGGAAATCAGGCAAGACAGAGAGAGCTTAGGTTTTTGAATCCTAGCGTGAGCCGGAGCACTGTAATTTCTTAAGCAGGATACCATATCCTAATAATTTTATTCTATTTCCAATTTTTTTTTTTTTTGAGACAGGGTCTCACTATGCAGTTGAGGCTGGCCTTGAGCTCACTTTTGTAGCCCAGGCTGGTCTCGAACTCGCACTGATCCCCCTGCCTCAGCCTCCCAAGTTCTGGGATTACAGGCGTGTGCCACCACGCCCAGCTCTATTTCCAAAATTTACCCATAGAATATGTAGACTTAGGAAATGTAGAAGGCTATAACTTGTAACAGAATTAATATGTGTCCAATTGAAAGTTAAATGCAAGAGATTCTGAACCTCCCCCAGTGTTCTGCTGCGTTCATTTGGTGAAACACCTTTAAATATAGAACTGGGGTAAAATGACAGGGAGCATCTTCCGCTGTTGCAACACTCACTTAACCTTCTCTTTTCCCATGACTGTGGAAAGGTAACCATGAGTGTCACGAGAAGCACAGAATTCCCTGAAATGCAACTGTCATGAACAATGAACAGAAAGTACACTGTGAATTCAAATATATTCAGAAATGCATTCGGTTCCGTCTTGCTATTAGTTTCGCACATTCTAGCTGTGTTCCTATGGCCAAACTATCCCGGAGTGTTAGTCTCTGAGTTTGAAGGTCAGTATAAATACCATGTGGATAGTTGAGAAGAATCCTTCTCAGATAGTGTTTGCCAACATAGAGTCAATAATATATGGAGATGAGCCTTTTAAAAAAATCAGTGAGATTGAACATACTCAATGATACATTAGTTGCCTAATGTGCATGTGATCCTCGTTTTCATCCACAGAACTACAAGAGAAAATAAGAAATTCTTGAAGATACCTTTTCTAAGGCTAGAGAGATAGCTCCATGGCACAAGTGCCTGTTAGGCAAGTGCAAGGTTGTGAGTTTGAACTCCAGTCCCGGGGGTGGGGGGAAAAGATACCTCTTGTGATCCAGAGAACTCTTTACATAAAACTCTGAAGATACCTTTATAGAGTCTAATATTTTCTCTCATACAAAGTTGCAGTTTAAACAGTTCCCTTGTTATTTGTGGTAACCTTTATTTGTGTGACCTGCCTGTTTACATCGAATTACATGCCCTCTCTGAGATCACAATGTTCCCCTACTCAGTTGGCCTCAGTTATTATAGGAAAGGCAATGTAGGAACCCTTAATAAATTCAGCTGAAATTACTCGGCACCTCGCTGAACAACCAAACCCAGGACAGTCTTAGAGGTAAAATCACCAAGTCATTTTATCCTAACTCTTGTTTTCTCTTATTACTTTTTTTTAAACAAACATTTACATGTGAGAGACTATACAGTAATTTATGTGATAGTAGTAGCAGAACCTATTTAGAAGACCAGAATTATAGATAATCCAAGGATGGTTTTAATATTATATATTGCTATCCTCAGTGTAGTTGCTTAATGCACAGTTATCAGCATAGATATTTAGTCAGTGTGAAAATTCTACTAATTTACTACTAGTTTCAAAAACCTGGTGGAGATTCTAAGGAGGATTGACTTACCCATCTTGTGCATATAATGTATGGATTTCTCCCCCGTCATGTTTCCTGCTCTTTACTTTCTCTTTGTTGTTTAATCCTTAAATTCTCTTTCCATGTAACTGTATTATGCTTTTTCCACTTTTATTTCTTCTTTTGAGCTCTTATGTGAGGGACAATACATGATATTTACACATTTAGGTGTGGTTCATGTCAATGATGAGTATATCTTCAAGATGCATATGCTTATATATGAAGTCTTCAAGCTTATTATTCTTTATATGTGAGTAATACTCCGTTATATAAAAACACCACATTTTTTCATCCATTCCTCAGGTGATAAACGTTTCGGTTTTCTTCAGGATTTGGCTATCACAAATTGTGCTGCTATAAATATAATGCACATACATCACTATAATATGTTTACTAAAAAGTCATAGAATTGTCCTGCTACAATAATATATATTTATTTTAATAAATTTTCTACATTTTCATGTAAAATGTATAATTATTTTTCTCACATTCTATAGGGATTTAAAGTTTAGAGTACCAGTGGTTCTTGGAAAATACCTGTTTCAGGTTATGTCTAAGGCATTTGATATTCAGATATAATGATGTTAAGCTGACATGCCCATGTTATAGGGTGATAATATCATTAAACTTCTCTTCTGAATGTCTAATAACTTAAGTTAGCAGACCCAAAATTAGAGGAAAAGAAGGACTACAAGGATAGCCAATATTTTAGCCACAGCCCTTCAAGGTCAGTGAGGACTCAGGACATAAGAGAACCTTTACTGTAACATTCTGTATAGTGGTGTCCTAAATTTTCTGTTTAAGAAGATTATGGGGCCACAGAGGAAAGGAATTGACAATGTATAGTGTGCCTAAACAGAAAACATTCTCTCAGGATTTCACAAAAAACAAACTGGTCAAGCAATGACTCTGACTCATCCAGATGACTGACACTGACAGAAGATGTACAAACTGCTGTACATGGTTCTAGGGTAAAACCTGAGGGGATTTGACTGACTAGGTCAGGTACAAAAGTTATATTTTTGTTTTGTGGGTCTATCTTTACCTTGGTCTTAACCAGCTAGCAGTAAAAACTAACCATGAGGTACAAAAAGTAAAGCCATATTAGTATGCACAACTGTAAAATGTTCAAGTCAATAAGTTCTGACATTTCCGGGCATGGTGGCTCACGCCTGTAATCCCAGCCCTCGGGAGGCTGAGGCAGGAGGATTGGTGCGAGTTCGAGACCAGCCTGGGCTACAAAAGGGAGCCCAAGGCCAGCCTCAACTGCATAGCGAGACCCTGTCTCAAAAAGAAAAAAAAATAAGTTCTGACATTGCCGGTTCTACTGGTAACCCACTACTATTATAAACTATTGGACTAAATTGGGTTATTCTGATGAATTCACACACCTACAATATTTGAATGGAAAAACAAAACATCAAAGGGGGATATAAATGAAGGGCCATTTTGTAGTGAAAAAATATATATGTATATACAAAATAGGGTAGATATGCAACTAGTTTCTCTTAGTTAAGTTACAAGAAAGATTTAAATTAATATTATTTGGACAAGTCATGTTTGCGTCTTTTACTCTGAATAGCTACTACGAAGACAATATACAACATATTAATTATTGTAACTGTCCTACTAAGCTGTTTTGAAACTCATTGCTATTTCTTTCTCACTAAAAACATTTTTTTAAAAGTGAAAGATAGTGGAAAAATGAGCTAAAAATAAAATCAGCAACTTATCACTTCTATCCACCTGTCATTTTTCTGTCTGTTGGGCTGCCTGTCTCCCTATCCACCTGAAGCTTGGTTTTCTGTGTTTTTAATTTAAATTTTAATTTTAATTTAAATTGCATTGAAAAATTCCTCAGGTTGATGGGCTGCCTCTGCAAATGGACTATTCAAAAAGTAGCATGTGTCTGCACTTATTAATGTAGTCAGCACTCTTAGAAAGAGCTTTAGGACATGTTCTGCCTTTGAGAATATGGCTGGTTTTCAACTGGTTCAGGTAATATTATTGATGACTTCTTTATTAACTTTCTTCTAATACATTTCAACATTCATGCAATTTTTTCTTTATATTCCGCTTGTTATTATCAGTTGGACTCATCATGTGTAAGTATATCTTAAAATGATAAATGATTGAATATCTGTGTAAGGGAAAATAAAAAGAGAATTGTTAATAAGAAGGCAGTTCAACAGATGAAAAGATCACAAAGGCCAGAAAGTAGGCCAAGATAATGAAAGAGAAAATGTAACAGCAAGTGAAATGAGGGAGGAGGAGAAAGTGGGTGGTAAGAAGTTAATCTTTCTTTTATTTGAAATTTTCATTTTCCCCAAGCCCCGCTATTCAGGACAAGGAACAAACAATTAATGGAAGTTCATGTTAAATAAGTTCATAAATTAATATAAAGTATTTCTATGTCCTGGATTTACTTAGCCTATATGATTAATGATAAAAAAGGAATTAGTGGCTTATATGCTTGTATATGCTAAATCTAATTAGTGTCTTTGTATTTTCTAACATGCATAATAATAGCTGCTGTACACAGCCTGATTGTGTTTCTCCATATTGATTCTATGGTTAGTATATTTAGCTTATTAGGTTTTTTCTTATTTCACAGTTGGATGTCTGGTACTGTCCTGGATCCTTTACTTTTGCAAAATACTGAAGAAATAACTAAGTGAATTTGCAAACTCATTTATCTACTTTCAAGGTAAATATTACACTATTATTGCACTTCCAAAAAACATTTGGAAATTTTACACACACACACACATACACACACGCACACAATGTCCTGTTATGTATATGTGTGAATTTTCTGTTTTTTTCCCTTTCTGATACGTGGGAATATGAATGAATTTATGAGAATTTGTTTTATATCCTTTAAAACCATAGCTTTTATAAATATAGATTAGTTTAAATATCTTTATAATATATCATCAAGTTGATACTAATGTCCAATACTTTTTTTTTTTTTGTCTTTTTGAGACAGGGTCTTGCTGTGCAGTTCAGGCTGGTCTTGAGCTCACTTTTGTAGCCCAGGCTGGTCTCGAACCTGCACCGATCCTCCTGCCTCAGCCTCCCGAGTGCTGGGATTACAGGTGTGCACCACCACGCCCAGCCCAATGTCCAGTACTTTTTAAAGAGCTGTCTAAACTCTCATTAATTTATTAAGACAACCCTAATATGAACAGGACCGGGTGATATGCACCTCTGAAGTATTTTCATTGAGTGTGTTGAATGTGTTATCATCCTTATATTTTGACTTTTATTTTGATAAATTGCTACATGGTTCAGCATATTCCAAAGTATTAAGATGAATATTTGATAGCTATGAATTCTTATTATTCTAATGCTGTCACTTTATTTTTTGATTTTACTGACATTAGAAAATCAATATGAATACCATATAGACTTACATAACCTGAGAAAGAAAGTAGAAACTATGAAGTGTATATTCTGAACGTTTACTTAGAGGTCTATGTCCTTTGTATTCATTACCTAGTTTACCATGTTTTAAAAAGGTGATATGGACACAGGTGTTACATTTTATTCCTCTAATTAGTGTCTCTTAACATTCATTCCACTGAGCTGCTGCTTCAGGGCAGGTTGTTATATTGTTGAGGCTTCCTGTGGTTAAGAACTGGTCATTCTGGGGCTGGAGAAATAGCTCAGTGGTATAAATGCTTCCATAGCACAAGTAAGGTCCTGAGTGTCATCCTTGGTACCACCAAAAACAAAAACAAAAACAAAAAAGCTGATCATTCTGGAGCTGGATCCTAGCCCATGATACTCAGCAATTAAACTATTGCATTTCTTACAGAAAAAAAAAAAAAAAAGATTTATACATAGTATCATTGTATGATTATGCATGTGTTCACATTTTGTTTATTAGGTAACATATTCAAAACTATAATTTCTAATCCATTTGCAATCTTTTTTTCAGTGATCATGGATACAGAGATGACAAAGGTAGGTATGCACTCTCTCCATAACTAAAAGTGTAAATTATGAGTCTCAAAGAAGGCCTTGAGGATGTATTCTGCCACAGACATGTCTGTAGAAGATACATTATTGAGATACACACTTTTTTGTATAGTTAAAAATGTATTCACTGATTTCAACTTGTATGATTATGAATGGATAAAGTAGAGCTTGTTTCTTCTCATCTGCATTTGTGATATTTTTCTGCATGAAAAATAAACACTAATTCTACATATCTATGTATTTTTGCTAATGATGTATTTCCAGTTGGTGAAGTTAGTTACATTGGTTGGCCTCAGACATAGAAGTCATAAGCTCAACGACCATAATGATAAATCCAAGGATCAAGACAAAATTTTAAGCCTCATAATAATGGCACAATTACTTTATTTTCAACACTGGATGAGCAAGGGAGAGTGTGAGAAAAGAACAAAGGTTAACTGTGAAGACTATTTACACTGAGGTCCTTCTTACTGGTTTATTGTCACCCCCATAAAAGAATTAATTTAGTGACTGAAGCAGTCATTTGTTTTATTTTATTTTCTCCACACTGTTCAAACTATCAAGCATGAGCTTATCATATACTCAATGTCCTATCAAGATTTACTGAGTGTAATTTGAAAGACCTATAGATAATTTGACTTTTGAAATTAGAGTAATATATGAGCAATTCTATAAAAACCAATTTTATTCCAGTCTCAAATATACAGCCCAAGTCGGGTGTGGTGGTGCACACCTGTAATCCTAGCACCCAGGAGGCTGAAGCAGGAGGATCGTACCAGTTCAAGACCAGCGTGGGCTACAAAAGTGAGCTCAAGGCCAGCCAGAACTGCATAGTGAGACCCTGTCTCAAAGAGACAAAAAAAAAAAAATCAAATATACAGCACAGATGAATGATTTCTTATTAGAATTTCAGGTATTAGTAAATTAATTGCAACTCAGCTACCAACTTCAGAAATAGTGTATGAGTATTATATATATATATATATATATATATATATATATATATATATATATATGGAGAGAGAGAGAGAGAGAGAGAGGGAGAGAATTGGGAAAGATATTTCATTTAACAAGTCATTTGTTTACTATGTTTTCATACGTGTTTATAAAATTGCTATACCCTTGTCAGAACTAAGGCATGAATTTAACATAGAACATTAAGACTCCATGGTATTGTCTAGAGTGTCACTATTTTTGACATTCATGTGTGGTAAGATGATCAGTAAACAAAATGACAAAATAAGAAGGCCATATATAATACCTGTTCCGTGTCAAGACGAATGTTTGAACACTGTACTGTTATCTCTTTCTTCATTTGAGTGAAACACTTACCTGCTTGTGCCTGGATTGTGTAAGTAGCATCCGTCCTATTCAATACCTCACCTCTCTTTTTGTTCATCACACTATTTCCCAATGTGGGAGTGACAATGAGCCCTCCTAAAAGGAAGTCAAATCATATCACTTTTCTTTATAAAAACTTGCATTTGCCAATTGTTATGCTTTTCAAATATCATCTCATGATTCATGAAACTTGCTAAATGCTAAATAAAATAAAGGTGAGGATCATTCTTCTTTATTTTTTTTCTTGTGGAAGAAAGGGTCTACAGAGTGTTCAGGGTCTCAGTACTAGTTGGACTCTTTGACATCTACCTGTTTACAGCCCCCCAAGAGCTGGAGTACAGGCTCCTGTGTGCCACCATGTGCCGTCTCAGTTGCTGTTTCAGTGCACCCTGAGGGTGAGGGACCAGCACAGGAGGCCTGATAATAGATGCCCTGACCCCTGTACCTGCTTGCAGGCACTTTAATCCGCTGGTCTACTTGGCCAGCCCTTAGAAATATTTTTTAATATGTAAACATTTTCCTTGTGTGTATGCGATACAAGATCTCACTATGCAGCTTGGACTGGTAGTGATCCTCTGGGCTCAGACTTCCCAGCCCTTGGATTACAGATGCCTATCACCACGCCCAGTTTAGGAGGCTGGCTCTTGGCCAGAGGCCAGCACAGCATACTGTACAGAGGTTAGAAGCCGGGTCCTTATGCTTGCCAGGCTGGTGCTTAGAGTGCTGAGCTACCTCCGCAGTCCATGAAGTACATTTTGAATAAACCTTTTATATATCACCGATTCCCCTGATGGACTCAAGGCACTTACTTGACTGTTAAAATTGAGCAAACAGCTAAGACAGTTTCAACTTGCTCCACTAACCCAGAGCTGTGAGCTGGCAAAAGAGGGTCCCAACAGGCTCTTGCTTGTGCCGCTGATCCAGAGCTGTGGAGACTGGCAGGAAAGGAGTGTGAGACCTACTCCTGTTCTCTCAGCTGATGGAGTTCAGAGGATGGAGACAAGTGGGTGCGCCCGCAACATGGTAGGACCCTGGCTGGAGTGCATGGGACAGAGAGACAAGACCGGTGGTGCAGAAAGGTCTGAAGCAACAGTAACAGTATGAACCAGCAGGTGACAAATTAGCATAATCAGCCTTCTGCTGGGGGACAAAAACACATGCAATGTTAATGGATAAGAATGGCCTCCTTTTTCTTTTTCTTTTCCTTTTCTTCTTTTCTTTTTGAAATAGTTGAGAACTGGCCACAGAAAATGAATCCCATTCACCCTGTCTATGGACAAAG